>JANHQD010003108.1:0-33195 GCA_024721195.1 Marasmius sp. AFHP31
CTCCGTGCACGGACTAGCGCATACCAACGGCCGATTTCCCCGCCGAGTGTTTATCACGCCCTTTACCCTTATCTTCAAGTTGAGATGTACCTACGGTGACACGGGGTTAGTACAGTATCTTTACAATAAAGAGAAGCAAATTTACATGACACTGGCGGCTTCCTGCATCGCAGGACCCTGGTCGTTGTCTTCCAGTTGATGCTAAGAGTTCGTTGCCCTCCGATGCCACAGTGGCCCTGAAGAGCTCGATCTCTTTTATCTATACTTCGACATATCAGAAACTGAGGCTTGAGTCAAAAATAAAGAAGAGACATGGTGAGCGGCAGGACGAAACCCCCTGTCAGCGTTTTCAAGTCGCGTACTTGTGTTTTCTCCTCTTTCAGCGTGTACGATCGCAACTCTAGAGTGCCAGGTTGGGAGAGTTGGCGAAATACGAGGTGTAGTTTGAGTCCATGGGCGAAGTAGTATAAGGGCATAGAGTTTGCAAACGCTCTCCGAGCAGACCCAAAGGTAGCGGGGAAAAGTCCGAGAAGAGGTCCACGTCATGGCCGAGCATTCTTTCAGTGAGGAGCTGCGACATCATGCATCATCGACGTGGACTACATCTCCTAGCCCCACCGGAAAGGTCCGAAATTTCGTTCCCACTGTCTGCCTGGGAGCGATTTGCGAATATGCCCTTTGCCCGGGCCGAAAAGGCCAAGTAAGGGTGTCAATCCGATGCCGTACTAATCCGAACTTGCTCTGATAACCGGCCCTAAAGATATGGTCGTTGCCGGCAATCCGTCGAGGGAACGTCGATGTCACTGTCAAAGCGATGTTCAAACTATAGTACAATCGTCATGGTCGACCACCATCTTCACAGCTTGCTATGCATCGGGCTCTACAATACCTTTCCGAAGTTTGGACAAGACCGAGGAGAGACTTTTGGGTGGAAGAAACGTCAACGCGGTAGAACAAAATTGGGAGCGATGGAGAAACTGGTATGTTCTTGATTTTTCGTACTTGCTGCTTTGGCCTTTGAATTCTATTCGCCCAGACATCTTTCTCTTGATTCCAAGAAAAGCTATTCTTCATAAATGTTGAACCGTGAATGTCCAACAAGTTGCAACCAACAACTTGTAAGGTTCTGTCATCCAGAATACCCCGGCTCCATTAGTATATGAATCTGACGAACGAAACTAACTACGGCCTGATTTGCCCTCCTCGGATGCACAAACCAGACCTGCTGGAAATTGTATGGAGTGGGTATCCCCTTGTTTCTGGACTGGCTGGGAGAGTGGGCCTACCGTTGGGCGTTGCTCTGGTAGCTTTAAACGTACTGCTGACGTCGATTGGGATGGTCATCACATTGGTGAGTTGTCTTTCTGTATCAACCGAACCCCGTACTCACTACCGTTATCGCAAGCTCCTCATCAAATTTGCGATTTCCTGTTGGATGCGATGGTTAGTTAGAGCCGTCGTTATGTACGTTTATATGATCGTTGTTTGGCGGATGGGTTTGACTGACACGTCATGCAGGCTTTGGATAAACGAGCGCGACATTATTTGCCAGAGAAGAAGGCATACTCGAGACAAGTGTATTGATACATCTGACCTGAACACCATTTTCGATGGTCTCAAAACTGTCAACCCGTCCCAATCACAACTTCTGGCGAGAACTATACCGGCGACGGTTACCATCGAGTCAGCACCGATCTCCGTCTCGACATCTAAACAAAAGCAAGCCCAAGTCCTCATACATAATGAAATAGCGCACTCTCGCATTGCGTCTATTACCCTGCTGGCTGCGAACGAGAAGAAATTGGTGGGAGCAAAGGATGCTGGTGCGTATCCTAACATTTCGTTCATCAAGACTTCGGAGCTGACGATGGCATGCATGAACAAGGTTTGAGGAAGCCCATGCCGACTTCAGCCATATCAGCTTCCCCTGCTTCGAAGAAACCTCAAACAAACCCGGATACGACAGAGGGAAGATTTTCATGGGGTCAGCTCGGCTCGTGCGCGCCAAAGGGGAAACATACCCCATCGGAGCCATCGGCGTCATCCTTCGAGAGTTTCATGCTCAGTGGGGATGTCCCGAGTCTATTCGTGTTCGGGGCGACCTTCCCTTCCCCTATCTCCAAAGCTCAGGCTGATTCTTTATCGCCGAACCCTGGAAGTTGTTGCCCGTTCTTCACGTCCACTCCCGCACAAACAAACTCATCTTGCCATAGTATCTCTGGTCGTATGTGTTACTGGTGTAAACAACAGCTAAACGAGGTGCCAGCGGATGCGCGTCCTCGCTCAATGACCCCCGCGGACGGAGAGTTCTTTGGGGGTCCTGTTATGGTGATGCGCTGAGGATGGAGTAAGGTTTCGGTTTTGGGAGGTGGAACCCCGTTTAAAGCCGAATCAGTGTCAGATTCCTTCTAATCTCCCTCGTTAGCTACGGACTTGACAGTGGCTGATGGCACTGTCTCAGACTCAGAGATCCGGCGAATCAATGAGGAACTCGAGCGCAGTAGTTTTTGGGAAAAGCTAGAGAAATACCGTGATGAGTAAACTCCTGCTATATAATCGAATCGGGAAATTGAAGCCTATTGTTATGAAAACAGTTATACTAGTCATTATGGTCGATGCGAGATATTCCTATGAAAGGGGTTTCTGGGGAGTTCTATGTCCACCGGTTAAGTCCGTATACTTCGTTTTAGGTTTCACTTACTACGCGCTCATCCTCCTGGTTCCCCACTTGATGTGTATATGCGTGTTATTAGGGTCGCATTCAGTGAAATGAAGTTCCCGGAAACATCTTAACTCTCATTGTTCGAAGATCAGAACGATCCGTAAGGACGAGGACCTTTTCGAGCTTGCGTCGTCTAAATTGGTGGGATAGGTGTAGAGACCGTTGTGTTGCGAGTCTGTAAACATCAATCCACTTCTCTCACCCTCCCGTTCGACGTTGATTATTATACTGATCTTGCTCTGATTCGATAGCAGGGGAGAAACGCCTCTCTCTACTTCGGGCCTCCTAGTATCGGGAGAAGCGGATGTGTTCGATCCAGAGATGTATTTCGAGTGCTGTTCTTCTGTTGGAATCAGGGGAGAATGGATGAGGGTACGTTGGGATCTTGAGATCCTAGTTCATGCAGTCCCTCGGCTTGCTTGCAAACTATCTACGTCTCTCGGGTAAGCGTACGGGTCGGGTTCCCTCTAAGCTTGACGAGTACACTCGTATGGATTACACCTGAATATCCACTGGGAGGTTTCGACTGAATGATCATCATTTCCCTGAGTCTCATGGCTGGTTGAGCGCCTAACTTTACCTGGTACCCGGTGATAATCAACAAGGGTATATCATGATCGTGATGTACTACGCGCGGTGGCTTAGGAGCCGGTAAACTGGGTATAAGAGGGAAAGTGGCAAGCCGAAAGTCCTACTCCCTAAGACCCACCTCACATTGGTCCTTCAATAAAAGTGCCAATTCCGAGCCCTCCCCAAATCGACTCGATACACATATACACCGACTCTACCAAATACCTTCCCCCATCCATTATGCTTCGCCAGCTTGTCTCTGCGGTTGCCATTTTCACCGCGGCCATTCATGTTATCCTACTTTCTGGGTGAGCATGTTCCGAACCGAAAGCAGATAATTCACGAATGGCCCTGACCACTTTCTGTATTGCAGAACCGGCGTAGTTGCCCTTCCTTTGGAGGTCTCGGCATTGGTACGTTTCTGTCAGGCTACCTTCCTTTCCTGTTTGGAGGTTCATATTTCTTAGGTCCCGCGAGGCTGCCCTGACCCTAATCCTCTCGTGAGTCTCAAAATTTTCCCGCCTCAAGATATCAGACACTGAAACTCCGCCGTTACGACACAGAGCTGCTGTCCGGCGGGTGTCGGATGTTAAAATTAGCAGTATAACAGTCGACATGACAGGCGAAAGCGGCCGGTCACAGATTATGATACTTTACTTATTACGCTCCGAAACAGTTGGATTCTGAGTTTGTGTCATTGTTTGCATCTATATACTAGCCTTATGGTCCGAGACTTGAATGAAGCTGGCGGATTGTCATCGTTGAGGACGACAATTCGCGGTCGATACGGGCCATCTTGTCCGCGAGCCACGCGTAATCGTCGAATCACAAGATTGATTCAGAGTCATACTCTGAAAGGAGCTTTGCTACGTATTACTCCAGTAGAAGTGAGCCGTGCTCTTTCCATTGTCAGCTTCCAGTTTGATGATCATGATCACGTTGGGCTTTCAGGTTTTGGTGCGAGAGGAATACAGAAGTGGACGTATCATGATTGTGATGTACTTCGCGTCTATATCGAGGCGGGATAGTCAGCAGTGTGATCAGCAGTGGATGCGACAGGTGGGTATAAGAAGGAAACATCCCAGCTGTAGGCCTCATTTTGCAAGGCCCACCTCGCACTGATTTGAACCGAGTCAGTCGCTAACATTGACCCTCCACATTGCCTCCACAACGACACATCACCTCTAGTACCATTGACATCGATGTTTCGTCAACTTATCTCTGTGTTCGCTGTTCTCGCCGCGGCTTCCTATGTTATCCTACCATCTGGGTACGATTTACTTTACACTAAGTCAGGTTACTTACGGGCCCGGGGTTTTTCGATCACAGAATCACCGTATACGCACTTCCTTCGAATGTTCTCGCGTTAGAAGACTCCATCCAGGTGGACATGCTGGTGTGTTCTTTGTCGGGTGGACTTTTTCCCCTTTACAGAGACTCAGCTATATGCTAGGATTCGCGGGCTCCCTCATGCACCGATCCTCTCAGTCCGGTATTGTTCTTCGTTTCAAGCACATCAGATAAAGTGCTGACTGTCTCCCCTCTTCCCGTACCGTGATATCGTCACAAAGAGCTGCTGCACCAGTGAAGGGTGTTGAGATTGATCGAAGAAGTCTCAGCAACCCAATATATGAACTTCCTTAGCACGCGAAGTAGCGATACTATATTCTCTCAAGATTGGATACCGTTCCACGTTTCTATTACACCATGTATGACCTGAAATTCGATCTGCAACTAAGACGGTTTGGAGATTTCAAGCATAATAACGAGGCCTGACTCGTCAAAAAGATGACGAGAATATGATAGAGGCCGTTTCCCGGCGCACATCTGACTCCCGAGCCACTTCTATGTGCCGTTTGGTATAAGCGTTTCCTTGGATGTTTGGATCGGGCTGTACGGCCCCATATCGAACTTCGAAGGCTGATATGTACATAGTACAGGTTGTTGATATGGGATCTCGACGATATAAATTCCTCGATCGAGGGCACGGGACCACCTCCAAACTCGGAGACTTGATGCATGAATGAGAATCTCAAGCGGGATGGTTTTTTGGGAAAAGCTAGAGAAACACCGCGATGAGTAAACTGCCGCTGTATGATTGCGCTGGGAATTCAAAGCTTATGGTTGAGAACAATTGGGCTCCTCACTATGGCCGACTTGAAATTTTCCCTTCGAAAGGGGATCCTCAGGCGTTCTTTGTCCACCGTTCAAGTCCGTAAGTTTATTTTGGGTTTTCACCCACCACGACTACCCGTTCATCCCTCCCGGTCTCCTCATGCTCTCGGTGCGCTCTGCTTACATTCCTGTTATCAGGGTCCCATTCGGCAAATATAAAGTTCCCGGAAACATTTTTAGCTTGGGTTGTTCGAAAATCAGAACAGCCTGGAATAGCAAGCAACAGGTCAAAACCTTTTTGAGCTTGTGTAGTTTCACGTTCATGACACGGGTGCAGAAGACGTGTCGTGAATTCGTGGGATTGTCTCACCCTCCCGTCCGGGGATGTTGAGTATTATACTGATTCCCCTTTGTCTGACTTCAGAGTCGGTGAAAAACACATCGGGAGAAGTAAATGCATCTCATTCAGAGACGTACTGTGGGAGTTGTTTGCTGTTTAGCATCGGGAGAGAAGAGATAAGGGCAGGTCGTGGTCGAGATTCCGCTGCACGCAGTTATTCCACTTGCTTGCAGATTGTCTACGCCTCTTGGGCGAGTGCACAGGTCAGATTCTCCTCAAGCTCTTTGAACGACGCGTCCTCGACAAGCCATTGGATTTATGCTCACAGGTCTGAGCTAAATGTTGGGCCTTATGGTCCGGGTCTTTGCTTTGGATGCGCAGCGATACCTAAATCTCGTTTGTGATGCATTGATATTTCTCGTGTCTATCTGGCAGGCGGCTTTATCCGAACTCACGGAATGGTATCGCAAATCTACCACCATAGTGCGTGCTAATGGCGAGCTCGTGCCTGGGATGGTGGTTCTTTGCGAATACACGTCGTGGCTGGCTAAGTGTGTAACAAAATGTACGGTAGGATCATGCCGTGTATCTCTCTACCTATCTATCCAACGAGGGGGCGTATAGTGAGTGATGTATTGCGCGCATCGTGGATGGCTTGGTGTAATGAGATGAGTATAAGAAAGAAAGCCGCGAGCTGGAAGTTCTACTTAACAAGGCTCGCCTCACACTATTTCTCGAACCTAAGGGCCAATCTCGAGCCCTCCATAAATTGACTCGACACTGATACACCCGCTCTATCAAATATCCTCATCGATGTTTCGTCAACTTGTCTCTATGGTTGCCATGCTCACGGCGGTTCTTCGTGTTGTTCTGCTGTCTGGGTGAGTAAACGTTGCGCAAAGGAAAGCAGTTGATCAACGGACGCTCATGATCATTATCTCAATTGTAGAACTGCTGTAAGTGCGCTCCCTATGGAGCTTCCAGCATCGGCAGACTCCTCGCAGGCGAAGGAGTGGGTGCGTTTTTTTATCAAGCCGGACCTTTTGTCCTGAATGAAACTCACATATTGTTTAGGAAGAGCGAGTCTGCGTTGATCCTCTGGATCCGGTGAGTCGCTCTTATGAGCATATGAGATAGTATACTGAATGTTCACCCTCAAATTTGTTGTTGCGGCACCTAGGACTGCTGCCGAGATGCTGGTTGTTGTTGAGCCTGGTGGTCTGGTAAAGAGATGTCCGAAAGCTACCAAACGGGAAAGACTTCATACTCTATCACACACTCTCAAGTTATGACTGTTAAGTCCGGGGTTCCCGTTGCATATATATAGCCCTGCTTCTCCTTATGATTTGATCCGGGCTGTCCCGTGTCGTGATGGGACCTGTTGGAATTTGATTTAGCAATTTTGGAGTAGAGAGAAGAGCTCTTTGGAGCTCCAGTCGTTGAGGATGCGCTGAGGGGATGCTACGATGAGAGGGAAGAGCTCTCGGTGGAACTCTGTTTGAAGCCGAATCGGCGATGAGCTCCTCTTTCGGTGGCCTCGGGATGGGTACCTCGGCTACCGCTTGAAGCGGCGACTGATGGCTTAGACTTAGATTGGAGAACCTGACGCGCAGAGCGGCAGCTGAGATCCTGATAATGGGGAACGCTAGAGAATTGAAATACCGTGATGAATAAACTGATGCTATATGATTTTTCTGGGTATCTAGATTTGATAGCTATGAGAACGGTTGGGTCCCTCGTCGTGTACGATTCAAAGAGTTCTCTCCGGAAGATGTCCGTCTGGTCAGGTTCACCGTTCACAACCCCAACTTACCCCGACTACTTCTAATCCCCCTCGGTCTCCCGACGCTCTTGATGTGGCCGCCATATCTGCGTGTCAGTTTTAGGGCTGAGTCTGGCGCATACGAAATACAAGGAAACATGTCTTGCTTTGGTCGTCAAAAGATCAGAACGAGGCATACGCGAGCGAAAAACAAGCCGAAACCTTTCTGAGCTTGCGCATTTCACATGTACATAAACGGGCGCAAAAGACGTCGTGCTGTAAGCCTACATATATCAGAGTAGTTCGTTATCTCGTCTTCTAGTTCGAAGATAGAGATGACATTGATTCCACTTGTTCAATCCTAAAGCTTGGGGCTCCCCAGGTTTCCGAGTGCCGATAGAGGTAGATGATGAGTTCAACTTCCCGAGACGTCCCGAGCTGTCAAGTGGCGTATCATGGCGGTGATATACCGTCCACATCACGAGCGGCTTGTGTCGACTAGGGGACAGCGCAGCGGGTATAAATGAGGTGAGGTAAACTACAAGCCCTGCTTCCTAAGGCCCACCTCGCACTGGTCATCGAATCCAAGTGCTAATCCCATACCCTCTATAACGTGACTCGACCAGCTTGATTCCGTACATTCATCGATGTTTCGCCAACTTGTCTCTGCGGTTGTCATCTTCACCGTGGCCGTTACCGTTGTCCTACTCTCTGGGTCAGCAGATATTGCACAAAGGCAGGTCGATCATTCACAAATGCTCACGACCATTTGCTCGAGGGTAGGACCGCTGTGGCTGCCCTTCCATTGGAGGTTCCAGCGTTGGTACGTTTCGATTAGGCTAGCTTCACTTCCTCTTTCGAGACTCAGAGATAAATCAGGGATCGCGATGCATTGATGGCGATCCTCTCGATCCGGTGAGTCGCAAATCCCCCCCTGGGAGCAGATTAGACAGAATGCTAAATGTTCACCTTCGACTCCGCTGTTGCAACACTCAGACCTACTGCAAGGCCGCTGGATGTTGACCTCAGTAGTCTGATGAAGAGACGGATGAATACGACCCACCGGGAGTGATGATAGTATGTCATATAGTTATACACTCCCGTTACCGTCAAATTACGGGTTCGGGTCATTGTTTGTACCTTTATGCTACCTTGTATGGTCTAAGAATAGATTTGATCTTGGTGATGATAGAACTAGGTCGTCTAAATGTAAAGCGGTATTGTGAGAATTGTTCCATTGTGAGCATTGCGAGAGCGAGGACGAGAGCAACTGAATGCCCTGAGCTACACGGCTAGAACTCGAGGTAGAATGAGAATGTTCTCCGGCGCGTTCATCTGAATGTCAAGATTCAGCCAGCCAGGTTACTGATCATGATCCAAATCGGATAATGAGAAATAGTCTAACTTGGGACGATCAATGATCAGAGCGGTGTATCATGATTGTGTGGGAGTCAGGGAGTGGGTATAAGGAAGCTCTGAAACACTCAAGGCCCACTTCTCTCTGGTTCTTTTAACTGAGCTTTGCGAAACCTTTACACACCACCGGCTCATCAACTTCTTCAAACACTCACTCTACATCAATGTCTCGTCGAATCGTCTCTGTGATCGTCCTCGCCGCAATCCTCCTGTCTGGGTGAGCCCTACCAAAACTAAACCGTGTACAAGTGGCCGCTCACAGAAGATCTCTTCAATGCCAGGACCACCGCAGTCCCGCTGCAAGTCCCGACGTTGAGGGATGCCGACACGACGGTAAGTATATCGTCGATGAGACTGACTTCCCCGCAACTCACGTTTTACACATCCACGTCCACTAGCTTTTGGCAGCTCGCGGATGTCCCGATCCATTAGTAAGTCGCTCTAGTGTCTCAAATCTGCGGGACAAGCTAACGGTCGATTTTGCCCCCTCCCAGAACTGCCAGCCAAACGCAGGAAACTACTGAATTTTGAGCTAAGTAGTCTGATGAAGAGAAGGGTGAAAGTAGCGCAGCGGGAGTTTTGATATCATATATCATATAGTTATACGCTCCCTTAACCATCAAATTTCGAGTTCGAGTCATTAATTGTACCTTTGTGCTATCTGGTATGGCCAAAGATTCGATTTGAGCTGCCCATCGCGTATTTTGCTGGTTTCATCGGTGATGATGCGCGGTCAACACAGGCTAAATTACTAGAGAGCTGTACGGAATCTTCGCATCTGATGGTATTGATATAGCACTATACCGTAAAAGGGGCTACTCAAGTGCAAGCAACTTGCAAGCTGTTCTCAGAGCTTTTAGCTTGATGATCTTGATCACGTTGGGTTCCGGGGTGCGAGGAGTACAGAGTGGTGATCAACAAGTGGGCACATCATGACTGTGATGTACCATCTATGTCGGAGTGGTGCTGAGTTATGATCTGATTTGTCCGTAGCGAGAAGTGTTCATTGCGATGTGGATCCAAATTAACAACACGACGACGAAGGTCGCTTCCCGCGCTTGAGTCGCAGGCTGCTAAAATGGGATTTTGGTCAGAGGTACGATGAAAGGCGAGGATCGAAGTCCCAGTTCTTGTACAAGAATAGTACCCCACAGTTCTGTAGGACGTTGTGAATAGTAAATATTGGTAAAGAGAACCGCCAGCTCATTCTTTTTAACCCTTGTGCTGCCAAACAGAGCCCGTGCAAAAATCAGTGTCCAGGGTTTTCGATATCCTTACAGCCCGTTCACATATCCGAAGCTCCCTCTGCTCAAGGACATTCCCCCATTTGCAAATGATATCCTGAAGGTCGTTTTGCAATACTTTAATCTAGGACGAATTACAGTTAGTGAGCACCAAGCATAAGCAACGAATGGGGCATCTCACAGCTGACTGTATGCCCTCGAAACCTTCGCTCAGTACCAACATAGATTTGACGTGATTTTCCAGAGACTTAAACAATGAATCGACGACCAGGAGATTCTAGGCAATGTTACGATGGACGAATCAAATTCAATCTTACAAGTTTAGTCACAACTCACCTCGATCGTACCAGCTGAAGACTCGAAACGCCGGGACCAGTCGACGATACTCGACAGAGCCTGATGCATGTCCGAGAAGGCGTGTACCACAGCATTCCCTGTCGGAGCCTCGGTCTCGAGAGAAAGCCCACGGGATGTGCCGTCCGGGAGCTCATGTCCTAATATACTCCCATACTGAGCAAAGTCCACAAGCTTGAGGGAGACGATTATCGATGTTCAGCTCCTTCAGGTTCGGAAGGAAGGAGCGCTCGGAACGGGCTGAATCGGGATCGGTATTTGGATCATAAAAGCTGAACAAACATTCAGTAATCCACTTCCATAGATATGTCCGCGTAACTCGAGTCTTTGCAGGGTGGTGCCAGTAGAAGGTGTTGGATGCGCGGGTCCAAGATCCAAGAAGGGCTTGAGTAATGTAGCGAGGTTAACGAGCACGGCGACCTTTCCACCATTATGATGAGCTGATCCACATCTTGACCAGGGCACTGATGGCCAACGGTCAGACATCGTAGGGTAGGAAGTGTTAACAATGAGAGATTCAAATCCTCTGCGATAGTGTGTGTTGATCCTGGGAAGTCAGAGAGGCTGAGCTCAACGACGTGATCTGCGTGCATCAATTAGGAGGGAATAGGGTCGGAGAGAGTTGATTTCCTCTTTTCCCAACGATATCCTTCCCCACAGAAATCCAGATACCACAAAGGTACAAACAATGGCTCGAACTCGAAATTTGACGGCTAAGGGAGCATATGACTATATAACATCATAACTCCCGGTGCACTGCTTTCATCCTTCTCCTCGTCCGGCTACTTAGCTCAACATGTAGGGGCCTCGCAGCAGCTCTGGGAGGGGGCAAAGTCGACCATTAGCTCGTCCCGCAAATTTGAGACACTAGAGCGACTTACTAATGGATCGGGACATCCGCGAGCTGCCAAAAGCTAGTGGACGTGGATGTGTAAAACGTGAGTTACAGTGAAGTCAGCCTCATTGACGATATACCTACCGTCGCATCGACATTCCTCAACGTCGGAGCTTGTAGCGGGACTGCGGTGGTTCTGGGATCGAAAAGATATTTTGTGAGCGTCCATACATGATTCGCCTTTGGTAGGACTCACCCAGACAGGAGGATTGCCGCGAGGATAACCACAGAGACGATTCGGCGAAACATCAATGGAGTGAGTGTTTGATCGAGGCGGTGAGTCAGTGATGTGTAAAGGTTTCGGAATGCTCAGGTGAAGGAACCAGAGAGAAGTGGGCCTTGAGTAATGAGGGTTTGAAGCTTGAGGTGTTCCTTCTTATACCCACTCCCTGACTCCTATACGTGATGCAGACGGTGACTGTACATCACAATCATGATACACCGCTCTGATCATCGGTCATCCCAAGCTAGACTAATTCTCACCACCGGATCCGGATCATGATCATTAACCTGGCTAGCTAAATCTTGACATCGGGATAAACGCACCGGAGAGCATTCTCATTCTACCCTCGAGTTCTAGCCGTGTAGCCTCCAGGGCATTCAGTTTCTCTCGTCCTCGCTCTCGCAATGCTCACAATGGAACAATTCTCACAATACCGCTCTAAATTTAAACCATCTGCTTCTCCCGCTGGTAGGAGGTCGTGCTTCTGACCGGTGAACTGAGAATTAGAAGATGCAGGAGCACCGTGCAGGAGGATGAGATGAGATCTGTCAAGTGTCAAGTCTGAAGATGCCTTCCACGCAGATTTCGCGCACATTGTGCGTTCAATAATGGTTTCTATGAATATCGAATCTGTAAGGCTGTTTTTGATGCTAAAGTCAATTTGAGGACTGTTATACGACCAAGCGGTGGTTTGACCTGCGTGTATTTAGTACAACAGTCATAATAAGCCGGCCAAAAACTCCTCCAGCAAACACTGACACTTTCGGGAGAGAACTCGAACGAACGGAATCTCAACATAACTGAAACTGCAAGAAAGACTTGTCCAAACACCAGTCTTGCCAACACGACAGTTCTTTCACTTTTCCCCCACAATCATGCTGCTCAAGCTCCCGGTTCATATGCCGAATTAGCCAGTTCAAGTCTCAGCTCTCAATCAAGCATCAGGAGCCTTGCAACAAATGGCAGGAGGACTCCAACATCGGTTCCTCCTCGTCAAATTGACATGTTAACGATCTTAAGGCTTTCCTGATCATCTTGAACGTGAAGCTCCTTGAGAGAAACGATGAGAAGTGAGTACGAAACACGCCGAATCAATAAACTCACCTGGTTTAGAATCGGTATTAGCTCAAAGCCTAGATGTAGTAAAAAAGAGGATTAGCCACGACTTAAGATGGCCCCGAACACGGATGTGGTTTCGTTCCACTCAAAAATGAGTACGGGCGACCCTGTACCGGGGTTTTTGAGGTAACAAGAGAGCCCCTCCGAACGGGCTGCAGTGAGAGTTTTGCAGTTCTGATAATCTTGAACACGAAGTTCCTGTAATGGAACTTTAAACAGAGAGCACGAACGGTGTTCGGGATCGTAAACTCACATCAAAGGAAGTCCCGAGAGAGGCATGCCTGAGATGAACTGAAAATGCAACGTTCCGTTGAGGTACTAAAAAACCGGTTGCGACAGGCTGGGAGGCAGTCACTGATCCGAAGTAAGCATTAGCTCGTTGACTATAATAATAAAATAGAGCAGTGTTTACACAATGAAGTGGTACCAAATGCGGAAGCGGTCGTGTTCTGCCCAGAAATGTGCGTAGATGATCCGACACCCGGATCTTTCAGGGCACAAGGGATTCCTCCAAAGAAGCCTGTAGTAAGAGTTTTACGATTCTGTTAATAATATTGAACGCGAAGTTCCTGTGATCAGATGGTAAACGAATAGTACAAGCCACACTTGAGCTTCATATACGTGCCTCAAATGCTATCTCAAAACAGGCAGGCATACATGAGATGGACTGGAAATGTCACGTTCAATCTTCATCCGTCTTGGTTGTTTGGGAGTGGCGGGGTTCCAAGAAACCTGTTGTAAGGTGACTCGCACTGTGTAGATCTCAGTTGTGTAAGGGGTCAACGTCGCAGTTTGTGGTCAAAGACCCGGAGCGGGCTCAGGCGCCCGGTACGGGATCGGCACTCAGCACCCTGCCTTGGACAATGCCTATGAAGTCAAAGGTGCGCCTGGAGGCAAATCTCTCTGGGCTCTGTTCCGGAGGACAGAGTGTCACGCACATTGTATAGGTGTCCATTCGATAAACAAAGGAGAACTGTTCTCCCGACCAAGTGGCTCGTGAAGCTTCGAGTTCTAATGCATGATCCCATACTATGGTCAATCACTACAAGCCAATGTTGATCATTCAATTAATACAATCGGGAAGGAGTAAAGACGATACACGAGATCGGCGTGTTCATACCCCAATGGTCCTGCGTCTAGATTTCTATGCAACACTTTATTTAAGGGTCTCAGTCAACTAAGGACATTTGCAGAGTCAGAAACTGAGTATTCACGATTAGGTCAATCATGCAGCCACCCTCTGATTCCGGACGGTAACTGGGTGATCTGCGTTGGATCAATCCACCTGCTTTTGTAAGGTTCGCTGAAGACCTCCCGCAAACAGCTGAAAGCCCGTTCACTGGTAGTGTACTAAGGTTCCGCAGAGCAATAGTGCTGTCAGTATTCTGATTTGTCTACAGAGGACTCCTACTTACCCGTTTGATGGTATGAAGCATAGCAGAAGCATTATGTAGCAGCAGCTTGGAGCCACTCTCATTACGAAGATGTGTAGTATTTGGGGCAACCAGGAGTTGGGGTAGGCTGTCGCTGAGTACGTGCTACAGAGGTGTTTTCCGCCCTCAAGAGTTCTTTACCTTTCGCTGTCTCAATGCTTTCCGGTTGCGACACGGGAATGCCTGAGGAAACATTGGTTCTCTGTAGATATACAGTAAGTTGGCGGACTCGGATGATGCCCAGCCAGGAGCTCAGACGAGAAGTTCTTCGCTGACAGTCGCGATACTCCCAGTTGATGTCGTCTTTCTCCCGGACTGAGCTCATGGCCGAGCAATGAATGATAATATCTAACGAAGGGCGAATTTGTGACACTGGCGAATAGAAAAATATCTCGACCCTCGGACGCCTGAGACCTCACCTCCTTCAACAACGTTGGTCCGCACCCTCCTTAAGGCGTACTCTGCGCATCGTCTCCGTTCTGGAGTACCTCGAGTTAGCTCATATACATCGACTGTCAAAGCGACAAGCAGTGTTCGGAGAGACTATCACGAAGAGGCCCAAATTTGCGTTTGTTTGATTTCAAAGAAGGTTCAATACCCCCGGGCGACGCTCTACCTCATGAGTCAGGCGGAACTGCAACGTTCAGCCTTTGGTAATCCCGAAAGCATAGCATACCGCGCTGCCACACGAGGGTTCAGTGATGATATTGATAACTCCCAACACCGCACTAAGGTTTAGAAGTCTTGTTGGGACACATTAGGGTGCTGAGCAGTGATCACATGTACATAATAAACCACTCTCAGGTCTAATCTAACCAGTATGTTTTCGTTCGTAAATGTATATTCACTTTCGGATCTGTCAACGAAGAGCCGTATCAAGACCAGACTTGCAACACTGTTTGTCCATTTATGTAAGTGGCTTGTTTATGTGATTGATATATGCATTCACCGCTGCGTTAATCACACAGTTCCCTGAGGTCTGGAATATTATACGCTTCAATCAGTGCTGTGATCCGATTGATTCACTCGTCTTTGGATCGTTCACTACAGATTGGCCGCAGGTAGTCACTTCCGGATGGCCTGTCGCCAGTAACCTGAAGATGGATGAAGGTTACTGCTGACTGCGACTACCTTGTTGAGTCTCGCGTCGTTTCTTATAGCAACGACGACGGGAATATGACCTTTGGTACGTCTCCCATCGATCTTAAACCGCGATCTGACTGACAACTTTAATCAATTCCAACACTTATGCCTTGCGTTGTTACATCTCTTGCTTCTGAGGACTCCCAAATAAGTACGCTATTATCAGTGCCAGGGGAGTTTATGATCAGTTTGAATGATGCTAAGGGTGTGAAGGGTCTGTTGAAAACAATTCGGAGCATGAGACCCCGAGCTGTTGGGACGCTCAGAATCTCAACTGAGACAGACTCGCACCAAAATACCAGCTAAAGCTGGATCTCATTAGACTTCATTCCGTGATGTACATGGCCGTGATAATCTTGGTGTACCATGCTTCTAACAATCTTGTACTGAGATGCCGCGTCCCTATCCAAGGGTGCTTGTACCACGAACACCGGCTCCCTACCTTTTGAAGAGCACAAGAGCGGACCATAACCCGTGAGAATTTCAACTTCTTCCTTAGAGATCTCTTCAATTCTCTTAGGCATTATATCCTTTCGCTTCTACCAACTTGAAGATTACGTTGAGCCGAGAAAAAGATAGTCATACTTCGATGGCGACGACTTAGAGCATTGTGGCTGTGAGCGAGGAAACGACTCGACAAAACCGGATGTGATGAATGATCATAGTATCATCACGAAGGACTGCGCACTATCGCTGAGCTTGCAGGATGATCATAATCACCTATAGTTTCAGTGAAAACTGTCAAACTATTCATTTGATCCCGATAAACCGGAGACCGCACCTCAATGCAAACGGTTAGTATTCCTCGTTCAATTAGGTGCCCGTGTCACCTCGGTACTCAGTGCGTGTTCCCGGTCGGTGAGTTTGATAGGAACGGAACTTATCTACAACGAGGATACCATGGATGCCATAGGAACAGTAACTGTTAGCCTTATCGGGACTCAAAACGCCTTGTTCTAAGCTCAGACCTCCTCTGAATATCCCGACTCGTCGAAAATTCGGTCCCAGAAACCCCCAGTTTATATTGCTCAAGTAGACACTCCGCAACTCAGCGTCTCGCATGTATTTAACGACAACACCATGTTGAGTAGTAAGAGAAAGAAGCTCGATGTCGCCCAGGTAGCGAGTGTGTTTGACTTTGGGCGACACCTAGTCTGTCGAGAAAATTTGAAGGTGGGAGGCAGTATGTAGGAGTTTCGGTGAATTGTGCTTTGTCTGGTGTATTCAGCTGGTCGAAGACTCCTGTCGTTATTGAGGCGAGAAACAGTGGCAACACTTGGCGAGCCACGGACCATGAGAGCATTCGAGGTGTTACTCGTCGCAAGTTCGCAACATCCTACTGTCGCTTAAAATTTGGATTTAAACTCCGCCCGCTTTGTCAGATGACATCAGGACGGGTGCCTTACTTAGTACTAGCCCGCCAATGCTTCAACTTGTTGTTCTTTCCTACAAGCTCTAATTCACCGCAAGTAGATCATCTTCACTCCTATTTGTGGCACCTATAAGAGCCTATTCAGGTGGGTTCAGTCATAAATTATAATACAATCATCAAGTCAATATCTGTGTGTGGAAGGGCGTCCCACCTCGTTGAGTTCATTCCCAAAAACGAAAAATACACTCTCGGTCTCCTCTTGACGCCAGCGTCATCGTCAGTATGCGTCATCGCGACTGCATTCCACTCATTGGCATGGGTTCAAGGCCGAGATGTAATTGACATGCTGCCCGAACGGCGAACAGCCAATGCCTGTACAAACGTATTGGTTGGAAACTGCCAGGACACCGGCTGGTCGGGGGACGATTTGAGTTGGTACGCCCCGAACCAATCTGGGATGCTTTGCGGGTCGGCGTTTTCAGGTAGACATTGCTCAATTTCACTTCCAGTTGTGATGAAGACCCGTTCCTATCAAGCCAGCGGACTGACCGGAGAAACGATAGGATCGTGAAACACATCGAGGAGCTCAATCAGGGAGTTTCGCCAAATGCGATGCTCCAAGCTGACGTCAGAGGTGACGCCCATCTCGTCAACCGATCGGTGGTCTGCATCCTCCTCGGAGCGTAGTCCTTGACTATCCTGGCTCCCTACTGCCTCTCGTAACCCAATTTGGGCGGGCAGTGGTGAGTAGCGTAGCGCGAGTGCTTGATATGAGGTGCTTATCAAATCCTTCAATTTATGCAGCCCTCAGTGAGGGGCTCTATCATGACACAGGCTGTGGGTGGAGGGTTCGGAGACTCGCCCGACAGACCAGCGCTACTTTGACATCTGGAAGCGGCTGTACTGATTATTCTTTCCATACCACACATTGCCACAATGATATGGATACATTGATGGTGATTCAACACAACTTCTACTGGGTAACAAGTCCATACTTGCAACACTAATAGCAATTTTACGTTACTGTGCATTTGATGTGGACAAAGAGTAGAGACTTACCGCCGCGTTGACCATGCAGGCACCCGGGGCGGAATAACGCTTCCAGTATGGTGACCCAATCGATTTACTGGTTTCCGAATCATTCACTACAGACCGTATGGATCTGCCACAAGTGGACTGTGGCAACGGAAGCCCTGTTACCGGTATCCTGACCAGTGCTATCAACCAATAAGTAAAAGATGTGAGATTGCAGAGCACTAACCCTGTTGAGAATATGTAGCATAGTACAAGCACTATGCGATATGCCGAGAACACTATCATTGTGAGAATGTGGCTGGAGCGACAGGATCAAACAAGGCCAGAAGTATCCGGGAGTGAGATATTCAAGAAAAGTTTGAGATTTCGGTGAGTTTCTGAGTCCCAAGAGGGGCGACATTCATAGTCCTTATAGCATTTTTGAACTTGCTCATATCAAACCCAATCACTTGGGGGTGCACACTGGTGACTAACTCGTTGTGGACGTCGTATAAAGACCGAGAACATCGGCTTTGCATTTAGGTGCGGTCTCCGTCGGTTTTATCAGAATAACTCGATTCTTCCCACCGTGAAAAGAGACAATCAGGATGGGTGATGAAAACAGCCTGCGGATCCAATACATGGGAGTATGAGTATCTGCCTTGCGGCGTCGTACACTCTTCGGCTTCGCCACGAATAACCCGCGATTCCCATCGTGAAAAGAGATAATCATGATGGGTGGCAGTAGAAACATTCTGCAGATCCCATGATAGTGTGTATTTTTGAGGTTGCAGTATCGCACGTGAAGCAACACTTTTTGGAGTCCCTTGTAAATTATCTCTGCGGTACGTGCCATCAGTAACCCAAATCCATGGACCCACGGTTTCAGTTTATGGATACGAGCGTAAGCGGGTTAAGTATATGTCTGGTATCTACGTCCCGGCAACCCTTAGAAGTTAGTACCACCGTGTCGTGCAATATATATCTATCTGATCAATTGTCACGCCCGCAACCTCGGTCGAATTGTTTCTTCTCTCACAGGCGCAATACTGCAACTTGAGTCCGTAATGATGATATGACTTGGCTCAAGTACAACGGTCTTTCTCCATTTGCGCCATGCTAATGATGCTGGCAGAGCGAAAGATTCTCATGAAGAAAGATAAATAAGCACCCGCGGCTTGCTCAAGATTTCATAGTTCATGATTATCTGATCTCGGATTGAGCTGACATCGACACTACTTGCTTTTGGTGAACAGGAATGTCTTGTCCACAGGACTGAGAAAGGAAGGTCACTGCTCGGTACTCAATTGTTCGGGTATCTCAGCAACCTGAGACATCGATGGCATAACGCTCCATGATTATCACAAAGTGGAGGCTTAGGAAATCAATCTCTGGACGCTATTCTGGTGCGAACTTGTCTCTGTTCGGATTTTCAGCATTCAAATAGTCTAGGGTTCCACGCTCTAGATTGGCCCCAGCAAACTCCTCCCACTTGTCGCTGTCCTAAGTCCTCCCTCGCAGTACTCTGTCGACAGTATGGCAGGCGCAGATATTGATATTGACATGGAATTACAGTTTGTGGCGCTCTTCGGAGAAATCACAGTTCTCAGCGTTACTGGCCTCGTCATATCAACCCTACTTTATGGCAAGTTGGCCCTCTGTAGCAGTCTATAGCCCCCAACTGACTTACCTCCGATCCTCAGGTATATATGTGATCTTGTTCTATGCCAGTGTCACGATACTATGGTATGTTCAACTTTGTGATGGCGTCATAGCTGCAGGTGCTAAACTCTGCTTTGTTCACACTCATAGTTGCCGGGAAGGAAGCATCAAAGCGCGGAGCGTACTCCTCGTCGCCATTGTGCTTATATTCATCATTTCCTCCTTCGAAGTTTGGACAGATGTTGCAACTGTCCTTACAGGTATACAAAAGGTCTTTGTCAACAACGTGGGCACATCATTCTTGGTGAAGCAGGCCGCGTACGGAGAACAGTTCTCGACCGTTGTGTCTGTACAGGAGGCCTTAGGTCCGCTTGAGGTCGGTTCTGCTCTTGTTCGTGTGGGATCATCCAGAAAATTAACACAAACGTCCTGAATGACATAGATTGTCCTTGGGGACCTCATCGTGTTTTGGCGAGTATGGGCACTTTGTGCCGGTCAAAGGAAGTTCATTTGTGTGCCCTTCGCGTTCCTTTTGGGCACCGTAGGTAAGTTCAACGGCGAGTTTGTTCAACCCTCCACAACTCATATCTCCTTGGCCACTCCAGTCTGTTCTCTAGGTTTCTTCGGCTGTTTTGCACAAAACCACTGGCCCGTTGTGAATCCACCGACATGCAACAACCTCATTATCTCTGCATACAGTCTATCCATGGTGACTAACTTATCCGGAACGATCGTGATAGGCATGAGGTTTTGGTATGTTCCGTCCATGTATTAGTGAGTAGGTCGACCTCTGACATCAGTGACCAGGTCCTATCGTCAGAACGTCGGAGTGTACCTCAGCAAGTCGAAGAAAGGTCGTGCGGAGAAGCTTTTCATTTTATTGGTTGAGTCCGGGATGGTCTATTCTCTGCTATGGGTCAGTTACTATCCCACCACTTCCGAGAACTTATATCACTCACAGTCTTTTACTTCTCAGATTGTACAACTCGTTCTGGCGCGCATACCTCCGCCGCCTACATTCGCTGGGCAGATAGTTCAGCAAATATTCAAATCAGCGACTGTACAGCTCGTGGTACGCCCCGTTCTGTTCGATCATATTTGAGCTTAAAGTGATCTTGCGTGATTGTTGTTCAGGGAATCTATCCGACGCTCTTGATAGTCCTCGTCTACCTGCAACGTTCGTTGTGGGACTCATCCGGCAACTCGACCTTTGTTACGCTGGAAGGAGGTTCATCTGCTGGAAATGCTAACGTGAATGACACCGATACGAGCCAGACCTCCCTGTACAAGAACCGGATGTGAGATGTCGGGAGTCTTGTATGTCGAGCTTTTCATTGAGCTAATGGTCGTTAGATAAGTTTCAGAACTCGAAAGGAATCGTAATCACCGAATTGTATTTATTGCCTTCCGTACCACAATTTTCGATAAAAAACTATTGGTACCACTTCGATACTTCAGATCTTGGAACCGGCTAGAACGACGGGTCGCGCAGGTGCGGTCAGGTGGGCCGTCGCCTCACTGAGTGCTAAGCACATCTCAGACGGGGAGGTAATTCTGCTTACTTACCCTGTGGAATCGCTGTATTTTTCTCCCTTCAACCCTTTGCTAAGAACGAATCGACTATGAACCCTTCTATTTATCCGTGTTCGACAAGTGCGGTTGCCAGAGCACTTGTGCTCGATGGGAAACAAGATGGACTCGTGAACGTGATTTGGATGCGAGCCTCGAGGCAAGGCTGTGGTGTGAATTGTTTGGGATGATCTTTCGCCACGTAGGCCATGTGAATGCTCTGTGGTAGGCTGCCAGCGAGATAGATATTAGGACAGTGCAAGATAAAGTCCAGCCCCGGAGGGTCATTGTGTACATCACGATGAAATCTCTGTGGCGGTGGAGGTGACTCCACGGTCCACGACTCGGGTTCGAAGCTTGACTAGGTATAGCACGACAGTTCCAGTTCATATGCAAGGATTTGAGGGCTCCGTAGGGTTAACTAATGAGGCATACATGATACTATTCATACCACCTTGCCAGTGAAGGCAGTTCAGCTTCATTCCAATCCCAATCAAGTCCCCTAGACTGGCACCGTTCTTCTCTGTCTGGTCAGGCGTTGTAATGGCTAAGATCAAAGGGATGGGCGTTGACGTTTACGATGAGAGAACGAGGGGAAGAGACAAGGGAGGAGCAAGATATTTGCTTCGCTTTTTTGGACCTTTGAGCCTGTCAGCCTGCGAGCATGGCTGAAAGGCCAAGAAATGCCGAAACCGGCCGCCGGAAAATTACTCGTCTTCCTGATGCTCGACGATTCACACCCAAAACAAACTCGTTTTCTTGTGGTGAAAGTTAGCTGGAAAATCACAAGTCTTCTCAACAATTAGAGATTTCAAACCTCGGAATACGTTTTTTGTCCGTAAAAATCAATCGGAAGCAACCCGGTTGGCTGGCTGGACGTATTCAAATACTAAACAATTCCTTTTTGTTTCGAGACTCGAGGTTTTCAGAGCAATCATTGTCCCCAATCAGTCAAAACGCTCACACAATCACAATACCTGTGGCCTTGACGACGATGAATCCATGTTTTTTCTTTACTGTCAGGACTCAGCAAACGCATTGACCAGCTCCGAGGATACAAATACAACAAGGAACATTACCTTCGTCTCCCACATCGACCATGAACCACGATCTGATGGAGTAGTCGCTCAAGAGTTCCCTTGATGGGCTAGCTATCCAATCTTCATGGCTGAGAAAGTACTGGTCAAGCTAGTGGTGTTGACCTTCTTTCTTCTGTCACTTGGAGTTGGGATTGGATTGGTGAGTGTCGCGTCATCACTCGATTCCTTTTCTCGTGCTCATCATATTTCCCAGATCCTTGTTATATTCACATTGTGATGGTGAATCAAATGGCTCATTCTAGAGGGTCCAAAGTATGTTACGTCGCTCTACTGATTTTGAAATCCTTGGCTATTAAGTCCATAGACTTGTTGGCCGAATTTGCAGCACCCGTACTACATCAACCGGGGGGAAACTCACCTCGACCCAAGGCACAAACCTAATGTATTCTTAATCGAGCCAAGCCTCTCCATTCTCATCTTCCCACATCCCTACACCTAATGTCGCCACTCTCGCTCGATTCATGGGTATGGCAGAACCTAGCCATGAAGGGGCTTTGATGAACTTGGCTTGTCGAGCTGGACTAGGTTAATATCTTTTTTACGCGCTGTCGCACTCATGTTCATTCTATCTATCATCCAGAACCATCCCCGGTCTTATCAATCGATAATCGTGACATTTCCGGATCTAGTGGTAATAATAATGGGGTTATGGTATCCGGTGCGTCTACGTGTTCTCTCATCCATCCGGTAATGCGATGACCGATGATTCCCATGTTTGACTGTGAGAGTCCGTCGACGACTTTCACGTTCTGGGTCTAAATATTCGACGTGTAACCTTACCGTAGACCAATACCAAGATATATCAGACCTTATGCGTGACCGAGCGAAACGACTCAAGTCAGCTGAAGGTTAGGACCTTAGGGTGTTGAGCGAGACGTCCCAAACACGAAGGTCCTTGAGTTCAATGCCTAACTGCTCTCGCAAGTTTAGGGATTAAAATATGCTAGATTGCGTAAAGTGTAAGATACCGTTATACTACTATTGCTACAGTATTTATACTAAATACTTGAGTGGCACATAACCTGAAAGAGTCAAAGGAACAAAGGAGTAAATACTTTCGAGAACGTTCGTGTATGTTAAAGCAGATTCTGTACATTTCTGGTGAGTTCCTTCAGGTTCCGAGTCAGGAAGGCGATGAGGGCTTACATGAAACCAATCCCTCACATTGCCCCCCCAGTCCGGTTCGCCTTCTTGATCTCGACTCTGAAACCCTCATCCGACTCTTCTCGCTTACGCTTCAGGTTCGTCCTAGCCGCGCTTCCACTGTTCTCGGACTCCGGCGCATCCGTTACGTAGGCCGAAGGAATATAGTTACGAATATTGAAGTTATCGTAGTCGATAGAGTCGATAGCACCGTCTCGAACAGCACTGGAATAGATAGGATGTAGAATGAGAGAAAGCTCGGATTCTGAATTGGCTGATCGCGAGTAGTGTACGGGGTGTTGTATAAGATCCCAACCGCGATGATCCTGAAGCATGGCGTGTGCTGGTATATCCCTGAGACGTCCTACTCGGCGTAAGTAGTCTTGGCGAGTGATAAAGAAGGGTCCTCCGATGTTTATCAGAGAGCTGTTACCAAGGCTAATGCTTCGATGAACGACCTCCGTTGCCCAACGAACCAATACGTTGAAGGCATATTCCGAATCCTTAAGGAAATCTTGAGCATGCGCGATGGATACGAAGGTAAGCTGAATGAATGGATTATTGGATCGGGGGTTGGCGAGTCGGATAAACGGAAAGCTATCCGCCTTTCGTGAAACAGGGTCAGCGTAACCGTACACCTGATTCCATTCTCCAACGGAGAATATATCCTTGGGAACGGCGAGGGGACAGTCCTCGGCTCCAAGTCGATCTAAGCCGTTACCAACAGCGACAACAAATGTTCCAATGACTTGGAATTTGAGTCGCAGAATAGCAGCGAAAGTCTCGTCGAGTCGGTACTCCACAGTACGCCCTTCCTCGTCGTACACGGGTCTGATGGCGTTCTTAGGAAGTCGGTCCGGAAGGAAACTGGTTGAGAGCAACGACTGCATAATGCCCCTAGCGCTGGGGTCTACGAGAGATTCGCAGAACAATTGCGTGGGCGTTGAGTCCGATCCTCCGACCTTGATAACCTGCAAATCCTTCGTAGTATCACTAGAGTCCTTGTGAGATGATGAAAATAAAGTTCGAACGCTGTGATCGTACCTGTCCCTAACGAGATCCTCTGAATGATTGTGCCTTGCCAAAGCGTTTCTCAACCTAGCAACCGAGAAGATACGTGGGTCGATCTTGATAGAATCCGAAATGGGTGAGGCTGAATTCGGGCTGCCAACAGCAGTGCTAGTGGAAGGAGTGGTTGATCCCGAGTTAAGGAACGTCGGAGTAGTGTCTAGGGTGAACGAGAACTTAGACGACGCGTCTGGAGATAAGGAGTTGAATGTAACAGAAGACATGGTTCGAAGGGTTAAGATGGATAGGTTTGTTGTATGAGAGAGACGAATTGAGAGAACTTGATGATTCTGAAGCGTTTGGATATCCTTCTTAAATAGAATTTCACCTTGACTAGAGTCTTTCATGACCTTTGCTTTGAGATTACCGTTTTGCTTTCAAGTCTTCGTGAAAGACATCCGCACCCCTCGCTATTATCACGTCGTGTTCAGACTCTTTCTTCTCTTGCAGCCCATTCGGCTAAAATCTCCGGAGCGTTCCTTAGTTGCGCCTTAGTAAGCCATTCATCCTCCTTTGGATCCTTGAAGTTCGTCCATTTAACCTTATACTGCTTGATTCGTCGCTTTCCTACTTTCTTCCATCTTTCAGCTATGATTTTCTCTACTTCCTCCTCTGGGAGAGTATCGAAGTCTTCCCTATTCATGCGCCTCATTGTTCTGTCCCCGAATTCTTCGGGTGACTTGCGGTATTCATCCAAGTGAGATATGTTTAATATGGGGTGAATTCCATATGAAACCGGCAAGCGCAACTGATAAGTTACTGGTGACAGCTTCCGAATGATTTCGAATGGGCCATCAAATTTCATCAGTAGCTTTCTACCTCTTCCTTTCTCCTCCCGAAGTAGATTCAGTGAATGTGGGTTCAGCACAACAAGATCTCCTTCATTAAATTCCTTTGTCAATCGACCGTCGTTGTAATACTTTCTTTGGAATTCCTGGGCCAGGAACAGTGCTTCCTTGGCTCGCGTCCGATCTGATTCAAATTGGTCTGCCATCCGTTCAGCTTCCTCGTGCTTTGCGTGTGAATCGTGTGAAGTGTGTGATTGCTGTGATTGTTGTGAATGTTGTGAAATTGTCGAGTTAACAATGTCTTTCTCCCCCCCAGTCGTTGGCCTTGAAATTGCTGGAGGAGAGGCCACGAGTGTAGAAGCTGTCACTGGTGTGAATCCATACAGTAGGTGGGCGGGTGCAAACCCTGTGGATCTATGCGGAGTAGCGTTGTAAGCTAGTGTCAAACCGTCTAGATGAGACGCCCAATCAATGCGGGAAGGACCCACATATGCCCTTAAGGCAATCTCCACCGTCTGGTTCAGATTCTCCGTCTGCCCGTCAGCTTGCGGATGATACGCCGTAGTCAACGCACGTTTCATCCCCATTAACCGACATATTTCTCCCCAAAAGTCGTGACGCCATCTGCTGTCTCGGTCCGAGATGACTTGACGTGGAATCCCAAAAAGGCTAATGACGTGTTTGAAAAATAGTTGCGCTGTCTCGACTTCCGTGATGGTTGTAGAGCAAGGGATTGCGAGCATGAATTTTGTGAGCTTGTCGATGATAATCAGCACATTATTGAACCCTTCCTTGGTGACTGGGAGATCAGGTATAAAGTCCATACTTATCACTTCGAAAGGCTGTTCAGGGATAGGAATCGGTTGCAGTAGTCCATATGGGGCGTGCCGTCGGGGTTTAGTTTTCTGACAGACGTCGCAGGTCGTCACAAAGGTTTTAATTTCCCGTGACATTCGCGGCCAGTAGTAGTTGGCTGCGATACGATTATAGCATCTATGATAGCCGCCGTGAGCGGTTTCAGTGAGGCCTTCATGCACTTCTGTCATTACAGCGATCCGTTGGTCTTCTGGGACGCAGAGCTTGTTGGTCCCGTGCCAGTCCTCGAAATAGAGTAGCCCATCATCAGAGAGAAAATACTGTGCCAGGGCCGACCTCCTCTTAGCATCCCGAGGACTATCCGTGGATGCGGTGAGTTCCGTGATGATGGCTCCGAAGTGTTTGTCGTTCTGGTACCCCTTTCGCCATTCTTTCAATTCGTCCGGTGTAATTCCCACCACTACATTGTAAGAATTACAGGTCTCATAAGGTGAATTTCCCCATTGGTCGTCCAGTTTGAAGCTTACCCGATTTGATTGAGCCAAAAGGGTCACTTCCTCCCTGTCCACTGCTGAGCAGTATCCTGAAGCTACCTGCAAAAGTTTCTCCTCAAATCTCTCACCCAGTTCTTGATAGAGATTCCGAACAGGATCCTCTCCAGCAGGAATGGGCATAATTTCTGAGATATCTGGGCTATCCTGTGGCGGGACTCGACGGCGTAACCGGGATATGGGGTCCACGTTCGAGTGGACCTTCCCTGCGCGATGAATAATACGAAGCCCAGGGTATGCTGAAAAAATAGTGCCCCAAGTAAGTAGCCGCCGATTCACGTTCTGAAACGTTGTGCTCCAGGTGAGCGCAGCATGATCCGTTACCGCTAGAATCTCCTCACCCTCGATATAGGGCTGATACTTGATTAGCGCCTCCTTTAAAGCGAGCGCCTCTCTCTCCGTAGCCGAATAATTTCGCTCTGGGGACCGCAGAACTCGGGACCAATAGGAAATGACCCGCTCGATGTGTACTACCGTCTCATCCAATGTGGGTCCCCAATTTCCTGGAACAGGCACGTCGTCTATTTCCTTGGAAATACGGGGTACTAGGCTTGGTACCTCCTCCCCCGCTTTATGAGCGTTCTTGAGCCTTTCGTATAGCCTTGTTCCTTTGAGGTCACCGGCTCGCACTGGTTGTACCTGCTGCAGTATCCCTGCCAATCCGTAATCGCAGGCGTCCGTATATAGTCGGTAGGGTTTTCCCGGCTGGGCATATCCTCGAACAGGTGCGTTGATTAACACTTGTTTGCATAGGTTGAAAGCCTCCCGATGAACTTCATCCCATCGCCAGACATTACCTTTCTTCAGAAGTTGGAAAAGTGGGTGAGCCATCCAGGCGTAGAACGGTACGTACGACGAAAAGTAAACCATCATTCCTAGAAACGTCTGTAGTTCCTGCGGGTTTCGTGGCTCCGCGAGATTAACGATGGCATCGACCTTTTCTTGATGTGTCGACATCCCCAGCCTCGAGACTTTCTGTCCAAGCAACAGTAAAGATTGATAACCTAAGTAACATTTATTGGGTGATAGTGTAATCTTGGCTCCTGCGATTGCTTTGAACACTTGATCGAGATGTCGTACATGATCTTCAAACGTGAGTGAGAATATGACGATGTCGTCGATGTACACCAGGGCAAAAATCCACAAGAACGGAGCCAGAATGCGCTGCATGATTCTTTGAAAAACACTAGGGCCGTTCCTATAACCAAACGGCATTCTCCGAAATTGAAAGAGACCCCGGTGGCATCGGAAAGCCAGTTTTTCTGATGCTGAATCCGTCATAGTAAGTTGAGTAAACCCTGCTAGCGCGTCCAAAGTTGACAGCCATTGCGCCCCCGACAGTGTTTGTATCACATCTTCTTGACGTGGTATTGGGAACTCGTCAGGAATTACCTGAGCATTAAGTTTCCGAAGATCTACAACCATCCTTGGTTTGCTGTTACGATAAACAATAAAGACGGGGGCTCCCCATGGACTTGTAGATGGTTCGATAACTCCCAGATTAAGCCAAGAGTCGATCTGCTTGTTCATTACCTCCCGATTGGCTGGTGATGCGGGAAACGGAGGCAGCGAAACTGGTTTATAGTTCGGCTTCATAGGTATGTCGACCTGTTCATCGTAATTTCCTAAACGTCCATCCAATCCGAAAACTTCGTGATTCGCCAAAACTACCTCCTCCAATCTTTTCTTCTTCTCGCTAGGAAGGTCTTCCGCTATGTGCACCTCTTCCAGAAGTTTCGCTGACGTTACCTCCTCAACACAAACTTCTGCCGTTTTCGGCCCACCTTCGACTGGTGCAGATGATGCAGGGTCGTCAGTGCCAAAAGCGTTACGGTGCGCCTTAGAAGTTACATCCGCCATACTTTGAACTGTTCGAGAGGAAAGAGACGATTGAGAGTCCCCACTTCCTTGACTGATCAGTCCTTTAATCAACCGAACATGCGCCTGAGCTCGAGATTTATGCTCGGGTGAGAGTCGATGCGCCTTGTCAAGCCAAGAGTTAGGGTCATGACTGATACCAAGAATCTCCCCCCGTGGTATGCAAATGGGACTCTTCGAGAAATTGCTTACTACCAGACAAGGATCATCCCGACTTATAAGAGTGTCGGGGATGCCGTAGGCGTCCTCCAAATCTGCTGAACCCGAGAGTATACTTCGCTCAATGAACACGTCGTTAGTACCTGGGAAGAAATTGACATGAACCGGAATCCTCCTCGAAGTCTCAGGAGGTATGACCTGCCTTTCCAAAGTCTGAATCTCCCCCCGTCGGACTCGTCCTGCCGCTCTACGTTTCAATTTCTGCGCCTTTCGATGCAATGATTGCCTTGGAAGCTTAGCCATGCGTTCCTTATCAACTCGCACCTTGAAGGCATGGCCCTCGCGATCCTGAAAGCTGTTCCCGACAGAATTCTGAACTTCCAACTCCCTGCCGGTGTCACCGAAACGTAAAAATGTCCTCCCGTCCTGCCTGTGAATAGACAAGTCGTACTGTTCCTGGAAGTCGTTACCCAGGATGAAAGGGGTACTCATGCCGTTGACAACGTAGGCGTCAACAGCTAGCTTGACCGGACCCTGGTCAGTTTTGAAGAACAGGTCTATGACCACATACCCCGAGATCGAAGACGACCCTGTAACCTGGACTAAATTGATCTTCTGGCCAGCTCGTACTCGAGGTTTGGACGACAATTGACTCACCGCGTCCTCAGAGATAAGAGTGATGTCAGACCCGGAGTCAACAATGATTGGTACCGTCTCCTCCAGGTTGTCGATGCCCGCTAACGTTTCAGTAGCTTTTGATCCTAAGAATGCACACCCTGCTGGTCGATCCATACGCTTTCGCAGCTCAATCAAACCTTCGGTTTCGCTACCACAAGCCAGAAATCCTCTGCTCGCCTTGATAACTTCCCTGGCTAATCGGCGTCTGCTTCGCCTGTTAAGCGGTGGCTTGTCCGTCGTTGTTACAGATTGAAAAGAATTACTGCTCCTCGGTTCCTCCCCAGTTGATATTGATCTGACGTCCTCGTTGGTTTGTTCTTCCGAATCTACCCCAGATTCGGAGGTTTGATCGCCCTTCAGAGCCGATGATTCTGCGTTGCTTGTACGCACATCGGTAGTCTGAAGGGCTAAATCAAAACCCTCCTCCTCAGAGAGCAGGTCGTCGTATAAATCATCGTAGTCGTCTTGCGCCTGTAAGTTATCAGTAGTAGTTTCACACAGTCTGGTTCTCGCTGTCTTTCGACCCGAGTACTTACACTCTTTATCCCAATGTAGATGGCTTCCGCAATGCCGACATGGTCTGGCCCCTTTGTCCTTCGGCGTAGTCTTCCTTGATACGTTTGAATCATCCTTGGGATAAGCAGGTGGCGGTAGGTCCGTGCGAGTTCCAACTAAAAATGTCCGAGGCGTGTAAGACTTTGCTGGCCGGTCCCTGTCGTAGGTATTCCGTTCCTTGTCGTAGCCGTTTCGTTCGCGATAGTTACCTTGTTGATACCTCTCTTGCCTCTCGAGACCTAATAAAGTTTCCTCGTGATACCGAATCGCAGCCTGGAAATCCATGACGGTCTCATAGTGTTGTGTGGTGAGTATGGTGTTCCAATTACTTGGAGCTCCTTCCATGATCTCGGATATGATTTCGCTGTCATCCAGATCATAAGCGGTGGTGATCAAGTTGAGTTTGCGAATATAATACTCACTTGGAGTTTCTCGGGCGTTACCAGCTTCCCTGTAAGCTGCTCTGTTAGCCTGCTTGCGCAAGTTCTCACTCCACTTCCTATTCATGTAATACCCACCGATTTCCTCTCTTAGATATCTCCAGTCTTTCTCCAGTTCAATCCGATGAGCTCGAGGCAAAGAATAGTACCATGATTTGGCCGAATCTCGAAGTCTCCTTGGTACCACACTTCCAAGCTGCACCCTAACCTCCTTACCGTACTTGGCAAGATCGTTTATCTCATTAATCCACTGCATAATGTTGTTGGTGTCGCCGTCCCAGGTAGGCACTGTATCAAACTTCAGTTTCAAGTCAAATTGAAACCGAGGCTTGTTATTTGGAGCTACCGACGAAACATCTTCAGTGTTACTACGTTGGTTACCTCCTTGGTGGTTATTCCGTCGGTTGTCCTTTCTACCACCTCTTCGTCTATAATCACCGTCGTCGTCACTCCCATCGTCGCTTGGTTCGTTCCCCGGATCCCCAGTATTCCCTTTACGAGGGTCTTCGTCTCCGGAGTGGTAACCTCCTTTCTCGTCGTCACTCTCCCACATCTCTCGTACTCGACAACTTTGTCGAGGTAGCCTCCCAGAAAGAGGCTCGTGGGTTTGTCGAGAGTAGGATGACGCACCATGGGCTGCTGATAGGTGAGTCTGTCGTTTGTGCCGATGATTTCTGACGGCCGTGCTGATTGATTCGGCTGGTCCAAACGATCGTCGAGGTTCCGGTTCGGTCAGGTTGGTATTTCTGATTGAAGCGTTACCGGCCTCGTATTCCTCTTCTATGGCAGGAAGTATGGTCATTTGTCCAGTTCTGAAGTCATGAACATCGACTAACCTAGCTAGAAAATCCTCCACCATCGCACGGTAAAGAATGGCGAGAATCTCGAAATCATTCTCCAGTAGGTAGTCTTGTCCTACACTTCCTCCCTCGCGTGGCCAAGTCGGAATAGCAGGTACCTGTTGTCCTGAGAATTCGAAAGATCTGGTTGCCGCCTTAACTAGCTTGTCGAACGCGTAGGATAGAGTGGCCAATCTAACCCGGTCAAGTGAATAAACAGGTACGTGCTGCACGTCCCCACGTAATCCTACATCGCTAGCAGGAACCGAAGCTCGTGAAACGTTCGTCATGAGCTGATTGAGCTGAGTAGTTATAGCAGTGAACACATCTCGTGAAACATACCTTTTGGCGGGGTTTAGATGCCGCAGCCCTGGTCGCTGAAAATGAGCAGCTGCTAGTCGTAGAGCTGTATCTCTTCTTTCCCATAGGGCCGTGTTCTTCCCAAACTTGTACGATCCTTGAAGCGATGGTTTCAGCTCGATTCCCGAAACTAAAGAGTCAGTGTTAACCCGGTACAAAGGTATAGCACGGGGTAACGCACGCAATTCCTCTAGCCCAAAAATTTCTCCTTCTTGTTCTAACTGCGTCTCCTCTGCACGCTCTTGAAACCCTTCTCTCTCCTCCGTCATATGCGGCGGTACCTGTCTGGCGAATTCCGTTTGTCGGGAAGGCGAGTCGATTGTTCCCGAGGTTCCTCGACCCGAGGTCCTCGCGTTCGTCGTAGGCTCCGAGTTAACCATTCCGTCGTCCGAGTCGATAGCGTTGCTGTGGAAAATGGATTCGAAGAACGATTGAAGAGGATGTGCGAGCGGTGAGTTTCGTTGCTCGTGCTTGCTTTGGCCTTGATTGCTTTGGCCTTGATTGCCGTTTGGCGGTTCCGTTGGCAAAGATATGATTGATGGATAAGATATGGGTAACAATTAGATTACTTGCCGAAGTTCCCAGTGTGTCCACCAATGTGAGAGTCCGTCGACGACTTTCACGTTCTGGGTCTAAATATTCGACGTGTAACCTTACCGTAGACCAATACCAAGATATATCAGACCTTATGCGTGACCGAGCGAAACGACTCAAGTCAGCTGAAGGTTAGGACCTTAGGGTGTTGAGCGAGACGTCCCAAACACGAAGGTCCTTGAGTTCAATGCCTAACTGCTCTCGCAAGTTTAGGGATTAAAATATGCTAGATTGCGTAAAGTGTAAGATACCGTTATACTACTATTGCTACAGTATTTATACTAAATACTTGAGTGGCACATAACCTGAAAGAGTCAAAGGAACAAAGGAGTAAATACTTTCGAGAACGTTCGTGTATGTTAAAGCAGATTCTGTACATTTCTGGTGAGTTCCTTCAGGTTCCGAGTCAGGAAGGCGATGAGGGCTTACATGAAACCAATCCCTCACATTGACTACTCAGAGTCAGCGACAACATCAATACCTCCACCGTATCCTCCGCAAGCTAATGATGAGCCCAGACAAAACCACGATGTCCGTTCAAGTAGGCCAACAGTGCGAGCGACAACTGAAATGGGTATGGAAGAGGGTTCAGATGGGACGAAGCAGACCGTACGTATCCAGAACCAATATATAGGCCTTATCTGATCATTTTCTTTCCAATCACAGATCGAGACACAAGTCCCTAAAAGGGACGCCTCCGAAACGACCATTCTTTCAACGAGTACAACATTACAAAAACAGATCACGCTCTTCAGTTTATTTCGGACAAGCAATTTGACACTCATGATACCAGAACGGTGCTCGCAGCGGTAAACGTACGCGTTTTGAACCGATTTCATTATAGTCCTGGTACCGTTCACGACTCACCAAGCTCTTTCGTCAAGGTAAGCTGAGCAAAAGTTGATATTTGCCACGCTTCGTGATAACGGAGCATGACACCGGAGGCAAGGACCGGAGAATGTGCCATGGCACATTCTCCGGATGCATGTCCCATTGAACAAACCATGCACGAGTCATGAGGATAATTGCAAAAATAAATGATTTAAATAATCCCTCGGTACCATGTATGATCACAATCACACAAAGGACTTACAAAGGATACTTATGCATGAGGTGCCGGGATGACAATCAGTGCTTTATGGGCTGCTAGGGGTTAGCAGTCCTTTGTGATTCTTTCTAAGTACTTAAATACCCAAGCTTTTTGTATGGTATCTTTATGGCAACTTCAATGGCGCATGCATCCGGAGAATGTGCCATGGCACATTCTCTGGGT
>JANHQD010003108.1:37509-69544 GCA_024721195.1 Marasmius sp. AFHP31
ACTCTGATCTGTAAACTAGTATAAAAGACTTACCTTGTACAGTACTTTTCCTTAGCTTAACCACTTGGTCAATCCATAGTGAACACAGCAGAACAGACTTGATTGAGTGACTTGAGGGGCAACTGCGGTCGCCTCCCTGACAATATCTGTCTCGAGTTCCCTGGCTGACTATCACATAGACATATTGGCCGACTTTGCAGTCCTCGTACCGCGATAACTGAAGAGAAAAGCACATCCAGTGAAGATACGAGCACAACTCGCTCCCAGTCGACACAAACCTTCCCTATCTCGCCTGCCCCTTCCACTCGAAGTGACATACCCACACCGAATGTCGCCAACCCCATTCAGTTCACGGGTATAGCAGCATCTAGCTATGAAAGGGTGGCTCGTCGCGCTCAGGCACCAGGTTGTAAGTTTCTGTTACGAGCTGTCGCACGCGTATTCATTTCGTCTGTCATTCAGAAACGCCGCCAGTTATATCAGAGAATACCCCAAGCAACGGTCACGTATCTGTCAGTAATAATGGCGGGATTTCGGTGTCTGGTCAGTCGGATCTACCATTCATCCAATACTGAATCTTGTCTGATGTCGGCAGCAACACACCGCCTAGTTCTTCTCCGCGGCCTTCTTCTTCACCGCAAGACAACGAAAAACCCATCTCATCACGGATAACACCCAATTTCTCGCCAGAGCCACGAGTTGCATCGAGTGGGCCAAGAGTGGAAGTTGCAGTTGAAGTAGGCGTGGTGGCAAGGATTGACGCGACGAATGAGCCTGTGCGTATTGGTATTCACGATCTGTATATGCTCGTCTCATCTTATTCCGTCCAACCACAGATAGCTATCCGAACATCGATATCGTCTGAGATCCCTGATCCATCATCGAATCTGAGCCTGACTCCAAAATCGCAACCTAATCATGATACGAGTGCAGATGTACACTCTCCAGGCAAGGGCTACAAAATCAGCGAATATCTCCTACACACTCACGTCGTATCTCATCGTTCAGGTCCTACGGCTTGTGATGCAACGTCGACTCCCGATGGCACTTCTCGTCAACTCTCTATCATTTGTCCCCGTCGGAAAGGGCAAGGAGAAGGAAAAAGAACGCACTTCCGACCCCGAGTTATTGACTTCAAGCACCCGCTCCGTTTCGGAGACCTTGGCAAGTAGGTGTGAGAGTTCGTCGAATAATACTCCCGTCTGGGCTTGTTTAATCAGTAATAACCTTATCAAGATCAGTCCTAATCTCTGAGTGAACCTTCGAACCGACTGAGCGTGACGTCTCAAGCCGAAGAAGGGTGAGAACTTAAGTGGTGAGCGAGACGTCTCTGCCGCTAAGTTCTCGTAGTCAATGCCTAGCTGCTCTCGCAAGAATAGGTATTAAACAAAGAGTAGAATTGTATGCGAAGTAAGATAGTGTACAGTAATACTTGTCGAGCTATTTATACTAAAGTATCAGTGGCTATACGACCTTGCAAGTACAAAGACAAAGGATAACTATGAATGTTCTGGAACTATCTGTAATATTCGTGTATGTTCTGTCCTATTCCAGCCTATTCGAATTAAGTCATTCTGACTCTTAACAAGGTAAGGTGAAGTAAAGACTTACGTGTACGCAATCCCTTACATCACCCCCCCAGTCTGCTTCACCTTCTTATTGAAACCTCTTCCTCCGACGTCCTCGATCGCGCGCTTGCGCTTCAGGCCGAGAGTCCCCTCCATTCCAAAGTCTGAAGCCGAGACCTTAGTCAGATACGCGGATGGAGTATAGATATCCCTGTTAAACCCTGGTTCCTTAGGATCGTAGGGCTCGAGTGCTCCATCGAGAACCGCGTTTGAATAGAGTGGGTGAAGTATAAGCGATAAATGAGAGCTAGGGTCGATAGCCCGAGACGAGTGAACAGGGTGAAGCACGAGTTCCATTCCTTGCGAATTCGATGTGGTCGCAACTTCCTGAGTAGTGGAAATTCTCCCTACACGCTGGAGATATTCCGTGTTTGGAATGAAGAACGGTCCTCCCGCATTAACGAGAGAAGTAGTACCCAGGCTAACACTTCGACGAACTGAGTCTACGACCCATAGTGCTAGAGTATCGAAAGCCTGTTCAGCATCGCGGAAGAAATCGAACGCTTGTGCTGGGCAGGAGAACGAGAGAGATGCGAATGAATTATTGACGCGTGGATCGGCTAGGCGGATAAAAGGGAATGTATCGTTCCTCTTGGACACAGGGTCGGTGTATCCGTACACGGGCCTCCATTCTCCTGTGTCGACAACGTCCCTAGGTATGGCTAGAGGGCAATTCTCCACGCCGAGCCGCTCGAGTCCGTTGGCCATTCCAACCACGAACGCACCGATGACCTGAAATTTCAGCTTTAGGATTACGGCAAACTCGGTGCTAATTCGGTACTCGAGAATCTGGCCGTCCTCCCCGTATACGGGCTGAACAGCTGACGCAGGGATGCGCTCAGGGAGGAAACTCGTAGATAGGAGCGACTGCATTATTCCCTTAGCGCTAGGGTCGATGACGGATTCGCACAATATCATCGTGGGATTTGATGCGCCTGGTTTGATGAGATCGGTGGAAATAGTCCTGCCCGCTGAGTTAGTAATGTCCTCTGTTCTGATGTAGCTAGATTCATACCCGTTCAAAGCGTCTCCAAGCTGTTCGGCCGAGAAGATCCTAGGGTCGATGTAGATGTCGGAAGTCGGCGAAGTAGCAAGCAGAGTAGCGTCAGAAGGCATATTGGATACAGAGGTTGAAAAGGTGGTAATGGAATCGTGAGGCTGAGAAGCAAGAGTCGAAGTAAGAGTTGTGCTGGTAAGAGACATGGCTGGTGTAGAAGAACTATGCTGAGTATCGTTGTGATGAGGGAACAGGGAGAAATTCTTGAGCTTAAATAGATTTTCGTTCGTTCTGTAGTCTTTCATTAGTTCTTTCAAGTTAAGCTGAATCCTCGGGAAATCGAATGAAAAAGGTGATCATACCCCTTCGTATTATCACGTCGTGCCTTCGACTCATTGTTGTGTTCTTCCCGCTATCCATTCAGCTAATACTTCCGGCGCATTTCTCAAACCTCTCCTGGTGAGCCATTCGTCTTCCTTCGGGTCTTGAAAGTCCTTAAATCTGACCTTGAACTCTTTGATTCTTCGTTTCCCTACTTTTCGCCATCTTTCATCAATAATCTTTTCGACCTCCTCTTCAGGCAGGCAATCGAAATCCTTTCTGTTGATGTGCCTTATGGACCGCGATCCGAACTCATCGGGTGACTTGTTATACTGATCGAGATGTGCAATGTTTAGAATTGGGTGTATTCCGTATGACGTCGGAAGGCGCAATTGATAAGTCACCGGAGAGAGTTTCCGTATGACTTCGAAGGGACCGTCAAATTTCATTAACAACTTTTTTCCTCTCCCCTTCTCCTCTCTCAAGAGGTTTAGAGAATGAGGGTTCAGAACAACGAAGTCTCCCTCCTCGAACTCTTTCGTGAGTCTTCCTTCATTATAGTATTTTCTTTGGAACTCTTGCGCCGTGAACAAAGCCTCTTTGGCTCGGGTCCTATCCGCTTCGAATTGATCCGCCATGCTTTCAGCCTCCTCGTGTCTTGCGTGTGATTCCCGAAATGGAGAATTGAGTGAATTGTGTGACGATTGTGAAGTTGTGAAAGTTTCTTTCATTGCTTCTCCAGAATTGAGTGAATTGTGTGACGATTGTGAAGATGTGAAAGTTTCTTTCATTGCTTCTCCCCCCCCAGTTGCCGGTCGCGGAATAGCGGGAGGTGAGACGGCGACTGTTGAACGTGTGATAGGCGTGAAACCGTAAAGAAGATGAGATGGAGAGAATCCCGTGGATCGATGTGGTGTCGCATTATAGGCCAGTGACAGTCCATCCAGATGGGACGCCCAATCGTCCCGACTTGGTCCCACATAAGCCCTGAGTGCGATCTCCAAAGTTTGATTTGAATTCTCCGTCTGTCCGTCTGCTTGTGGGTGATAGGCCGTAGTGAGAGCCCGTTTCATTCCCATGAGGCGACAAAGTTCCCCCCAAAAGTCCTGTTTCCATCGAGTATCTCGATCTGTGATGACCTGTCGCGGTATTCCAAATAGACTCACAACGTGTTTAAAAAATAATTGCGCGGTTTCGGTCTCCGTAATAGCCGTAGTGCAAGGTATAGCGAGCATGAATTTAGTGAGCTTGTCGACAACAACAAGGACATTGTTGAAGCCTTCAGCTGTAGTTGGTAATTCAGGTATGAAGTCCATACTTACAACCTCAAATGGCTGTTCTGGGATTGGGATTGGTTGTAGGAGTCCGTATGGAGCGTGCCGCCTAGGTTTGGATTTTTGGCAGATGTCGCAAGTGGTAACAAACACTTTAATTTCTCTCGACATGCGAGGCCAATAGTAGGCAGCGGCTATGCGATTGTAACAACGATGATATCCCCCATGCGCCGTCTCCGTCAACCCTTCGTGCACTTCAGTCATCACGGCCACACGCTGTGATTCAGGTACGCAGAGTTTGTTGTTACCGTGCCAATCCTCGAAATAAAGTAGGCCATCGTCAGACACGAAGTACTGCGCAACTTGAACCTTTTTCTTCTGATCCAAATCGTCCGCCGAGGCTTTAAGATCCCGAATAACACGCCCGAAATGCTTGTCTTGAAGATAACCTTCTCGCCATTCCGCTAGTTCTTCCGAAGTTATGCCCACGACTATGTTGAACGATCTACAAGCCGAGTAGGACAGATTGGTTCCGTATTCGGGTACCTCCAAAGTGGTTTGTACGTGATGAGTACGCACCAATCGCTGTTCCTCGAGGTCAGTAGCTAAGCAAAATCCTGAAACTACGCGTAGGAGCTTCTCCTCGAACCGTGCTCCCAGTTCCTGGTATAGATTCCGCACAGGGTCTTCGCCTTCTTCCACTGATGGAATTGGGATGATACTCGAGATGTCAGGGCTATGCTGGCTTGGTACACGTCGCCGGAGCCTAGAAATAGGGTCGACATTTGAATGAATCTTACCAGCGCGATGGATGATTTTCAGATTTGGATAAGCAGCAAAGATTGTTCCCCAGGTGAGAAGTCGCCGGTTGACATTTTGAAAGGTCGTGCTCCAGGTCAGCGCCACATGGTCAGTGATAGCTAAAGTTTGTTCTCCTTCAATAAATGGTTGGTACTTAATCAGTGCCTCCTTCAGTGCTAGCGCCTCACGTTCAGTAGCGGAATAGTTCCTTTCGGCTGACCGTAATACGCGAGACCAATATGAGATTACCCGCTCAATGTGAACGATTGTCTCATCCAGAGTGGGTCCCCATTTGCCGGGAAGTGGCACATCATCTATCTCTTTCGAGATTCGTGGGACCAATGACGGTACGGGCTCATTCGCGTCGAATGCCTGCTTTAATCGATCATAAACCTTAGTACCCTTCAGGTCACCTGTTCTAACCGGTTGTACTTGTTGTAAAATACCCGCCAGTCCGTAATCGCAGGCGTCGGTATACAATCTGTAGGGTCGTCCTGGTTGCGCATACCCTCGAACTGGAGCGGCTGTGAGTACCTCTTTGCACAGATCAAAGGCTTCTTGATGTATAGAGTCCCACTTCCACTGTGTTCCCTTCTTCAGCAACTGGAAAAGAGGATGAGCCATCCACGCGTAGAACGGCACGTACGATGAGAAATATACCATCATACCTAAGAAGGTTTGCAGTTCCTGAGGGTTTCGAGGCTCGGCTAGGCTAACGATCGCGTCGACCTTCTCCTTATGCGTAGACATTCCCAATCGGGACACTTTCTGTCCTAGAAGTAGCAGTGACTGATATCCGAGATAGCATTTATTCGGCGAAAGAGTGATTTTGGCCGCAGCAATAGCTCTGAAAACCTGATCCAAATGTCGCAGATGATCATCGAAGGTTAACGAAAAGATCACGATGTCGTCGATGTACACAAGAGCAAAAATCCAAAGGAAAGGTGCTAGTATACGTTGCATGATCCTTTGAAAAACACTCGGCCCGTTCCGATAACCAAAAGGCATTCTTCGAAACTGAAAAAGGCCCCGATGGCAACGAAAAGCCAGTTTCTCGGAGGCCGAGTCAGTCATCGTTAGTTGCGTAAAACCTGCAAGCGCATCCAGTGTTGAAAGCCACTGCGCGCCCGATAACGCCTGGACTACGTCTTCCTGCCTGGGAATCGGAAACTCATCCGGGATGACTTGTGCGTTCAGCTTCCGTAAGTCGACAACCATGCGTGGTTTGCTGTTCCTGTATACAATAAACACCGGAGCCCCCCACGGGCTAGTCGATGGCTCGATAACACCCAAACTGAGCCACGAGTCGATCTGTTTGTTCATGACTTCCCGGTTGGCAGGTGAAGCTGGGAAAGGTGGCAATGACACCGGCCGAAAGTCAGCCTTCATAGGTATATCCACCTGTTCGTCGTAGTTTCCCAGTCTACCGTCCAAACCGAATACCTCCTGGTTCCTCGTTACAACCTCCTCTAGCGCCTTTCGCTGGTCCTGTGATAAACCGTCAGCAATATGCACCTCCTCCAACAATTGAGAGGTCGAAACTTCCTCCAAATGAACCTCTGCCGTTTTGGGTCCACCTTCTACCGGAGGTTGCGCCGAAGGGTCATCTTCTCCAAACGCATTTTGGTGGGCTTTGGAAGTTATATTCGAAATGCTCCTGACCGCTTGGACCGAGGCTGAGTTTTGAGCTACCAGTTGTTGAATGAGATTGGCGTGAGCATTGGCACACGACTTTTGCTGAGGCGTCCACCGGTGCCCCTTGTCCAACCATGTCTCCGGGTTGTGGCCGGTGCCTAAAACCTCTCCTTGCGGTATCGCTATCGGTATCTTTGAGAAATTACTCACCACAAGGTAAGGATTGTTGCGATTCACTAGACTGTCCGGAAATCCATATACTTCCTCCCCGCCAGACGATGAGGATAACATTCGTCTTTCCACGAAGACTGTATCCACCTGTGGTGCGAAGTTAACATGTACCGGGATACGTCTAGATGTCTCTGGTGGTATTACATGCCGTGCGATAGCCTGAACGTCCCCCTTATGAGCTCGAGTTGCTGCTCGCTGTCTGAGCTTCTGTGCTTTCCGATGTAATGACTGCCGTGGTAGCTGGTAAAGCCGTTGCTTATCCACCCGAACCTTGAAAGCGTGACCCTCCGTATCGAGTAGACTGCTGCCTACGGAATTCTGTACCTCCAGCTCCCGTCCGGTTTCTCCGAAGGCTAGAAATGTCCGACCGTCTCTCCTGTTGATAGACAGGTCATATTGCTCCTGAAAATCGTTGCCGAGAATGAAAGGAGTGCTCATACCGTTCACGACGTACGCGTCTACCGTGATCTTGACTGGTCCCTGGGCTGTGTGGAAATACAGATCCAGAACGACGTACCCGGAAATACTGGATGACCCCGTGACCTGAACGAGATTTATCTTCTGCCCAGTCCTAATATGCGGTTTGGAGGATAACTCGTTAGCTGCCTCAAGAGATATGAGAGTAATATCCGAGCCCGAATCCACAACGATGGGCAAGGATTCGTCGAGATTGTTGATAGTCACCGTTGTCTCAGTGGCGCGAGCACCCAAAAACGAACATCCAGGTGGTCGATCCATCCGTTTCTTGAGCTCCAGAACTTCGTTACCACCGTCTGAGAGTACTGCATAGTTCTTAGATACCTTGGCCACGTCCTTCGCTAGTCGTCGTCGACTTCGTCTGTTTAAGGATAATTTCTGTCTTACCTCGTTCTCCGTGTTGACGGCTGATTGGAAAACCTTGGTGTTATGCTCCCCTGCTGCCTGCATCGAATTACCTACTTGTTGTTCTTGCGCCTCCGAGCCAGTGAGTATGTCGCCGCCCTTCAGAGCCGAGTCTTCAGGAACATATGGTCCTTCCTCGGTAGTCTGAAGGGCTACGTCAAAACCCTCCTCCTCAGACATTAAGTCCTCAAAGAGGTCGTCATAATCATCTTGAGCCTGTAAATTATCAGTAGTAGTTTCGCATAAACGGGTTCTCGCCGTTTTCTTACCTGAATGTTTGCACTCCTTATCCCAATGGAGTTCGCTGCCGCAATGCCTACAGGGCCTTGCACCCTTATCCTTAGGAGTAGCTCGCTTCGACACGTTGGAATCATCCTTTGGAAAAGCCGGCGGCGGTAGATCCGTTCGAGTACCCACAAGGTAAGTCCTAGGTGTATACGCTTTAGAACGATCTCGATCATAGTCATTCCTGTCATTTCGGTATCCCTGATGTCGGAATCGATCCTGTTTATCCAAGCTCATTAGCGTGTCCTCGTGGTATCGAATAGCCGCTTGGAAGTCCCTCACTGTCTCGTAAGTCTGCGTTGTAAGGATTGTATTCCAGTTGTCGGGAGCACCCTCCATTATCTCTGAAATGATTTCACTGTCGTCAAGATCGTAGGCCGTGGTGATCAAATCGAGTTTTCGAATATAATACTCACTAGGACTCTCTCGTGTATTCCCGGATTCCCTGTAGGTGGCTCTGTTAGCCTTCTTTCGTAAATTCTCACTCCATTTCCTATTCATGTAGTACCCACCAATCTCCTCACGCAGGAGTTTCCAGTCTTTCTCTATCTCAATCCTATGGTCTCGCGGAAGAGAGTAATACCAAGCTTTCGCAGAGTCGCGGAGTCTTCTGGGGACCACACTTCCGAGTTGGGTTCGAACCTCCCTTCCATATTTAGCGAGATCGTTAACTTCATTGATCCACTGCATGATGGTGTCGGTGTTGCCATCCCACGTAGGTACTAAATCGAACTTGAGTTTGAGGTCGAATTGAAAGTGAGGCTTCGTGTTTGGAGTTACAGACTGAACATTAACAACGACATCTCGTTGCATATCCCTTTGGTCGTTCCGTCGATCACCTCTTCTTCCTCCACGCCTTCGGTAGTCATCTCCTCCCTCATCTTCGCTGTCGCTCGGGTCACCGTCTGGCTCATTAGGTCCTCCTCTAGGAGTGTCCTCCTCCCCTGAGGATCGATTCCCTCTATCCTCGTCGCTATCGGCCCACATTTCTCGGACTCGGCGACTCTGCCGAGGGAGTCTTTGAGTAAAAGAGCTCGATGATCGTCGAGAATACGAAGTCTTACCTTGAGCTGATGCTGAATGTGTTTGGTGCTTTGACCGATGGCTTCGTACTGCGTTGCTAATCGAATCTCCACCTCCAAAAGAACGTCGCGGTTCGTCCTCGGCCTGTTTGACGACTGTTTTCTGAGCTAGGTATGGATTGGACCCCATTTCTTCCTCTATCAGAGATAGAAGCTTCATTTGACCTGTTTTAAAGTCGTGGATATCCGCTGATCGGGTAAGGAAGTCTTCTACTAACGCTCGGTAAGTGATTGCAAGGACCTCGAAGTCGTTTTCGAGTAGGTAGTCAATACCTGCGCTTCCGCCTTCCCTCGGCCAAGTAGGTATAGTTGGCAATTGCTGCCCAGCATATTCAAATGACTGAGTGGCCGCTTTACCCATTCGGTCGAAAAGGAAGGAAAGGGTCGCAAGGGTCAACCGATCTAGGGAATAAACCGGAACGTACTGAACATCCCCTCGAATCCCAGCGTCGCTTGCGGGGATATTTGCTCTTGATACCTTCGCCATTAAGTCGTTAAGTTGTTTCGTTATTTCGGGGAATACGTTTCGAGATATCGATCTTTTGGCTGGCGTGAGATGCTTGAGAAACGGTCGCTGCAGATGGCTGGCTGCGAAGTTAAGAGCGACGAGACGCCTTTCCCAAAGTTTAGCGTTATGACCGAACTTGTACGTACCCTGCAGAGACGGTTTCAATTCTAAACCAGATACCAAAGAGTCGGTGTTAACCCGATACAGAGGAATAGACCTTGGTAACGCACGCAGTTCATCCATCGCAAAGTCGTCCTCTGTCTCCTCGACTTGGGTGAATTCCGCCCTACTGGCTGATCCAGGTAAGGGGACTCCTTCGGGTAGGTGAGGCGGTGCTTGTCGATGGAATTCTTGATTCCCAAGGGGATCTGATGATACGGATGTCCTGCGAAAAGAAAGCTTGTTGGGTGTTTCGTTGGTCATGATTGGCGTTAGCGAGGATAGGAAGAAGAGTTCTTGAAGCGTTTGGCGAATGAATGAGGTTCAAGCACCAGCTTGCTTTGGCCCTGATTGTTCCTCCGATCCGAAGATGTCGGTGATAAGAGTAAGAGATAAGTGTGCGATGTGATGAGATTATCGAAGATTTCGGTCCGGTTATCTCACTGAGTTCCCAGTGTGTCCACCAGTGTGAGAGTTCGTCGAATTATACTCTCTTCTGGGCTTGTTTAATCAGTGGTAACCTTACCAGATAAGTCCTAATCTCTGAGTGAACCGACCGACCGACTGAGCGTGACGTCTCAAGCCGAAGAAGGGTGAGAACTGAAGTGGCGAGCGAAACGTCTCTGTCACTGAGTTCTCGTAGTCAATGCCTAGCTGCTCTCGCAAGTATAGGTATTAAACAAAGAGTAGAATTGTATGTGAAGTAAGATAGTGTACAGTAATACTTGTCGAGCTATTTATACTAAAGTATCAGTGGCTATACGACCTTGCAAGTACAAAGACAAAGGATAACTATGAATGTTCTGGAACTATCTGTAATATTCGTGTATGTTCTGTCCTATTCCAGCCTATTCGAATTAAGTCATTCTGACTCTTAACAAGGTAAGGTGAAGTAAAGACTTACGTGTACGCAATCCCTTACAGCTGCCCGTGGTCTGGGTATCAGTAGTAGCTGGCGCAGTTTGGATGCTGCCATTGCCACGCCCACGGAGGTTGTAACGAGTACTGGGGTATTTCATTCAATTCGTATGGGGGTTTCAGTGTGACAAAAAAATTTGCCGGGGTCATTTCATATGACATGAGTGTGACCAGTGACGCTGGAGAAAAATTTCGTATGGAACTCACAAGTCCCCGGCAATTGGGAGTACATGAAGGGGAATTAGTAGCAGCATCGGCCGCCCCCGCAACAAATGTCGAATTTGGCCACAAAATCACCCAAAAAGGCTGTTTTCCAGCTTCTTTGTGCCCGTGGGAAATTTGTCACATACCGGGACATTCCGTATAGACCCCCTGTGACTATGTGACTATACGAAAAATTTTCGTATATGGAGGGGCTTGTGACGCGTGATATACGAATTGATTGAAATACCCCAGTAGTTGTCGACATAGTAAACCAGAGAGAGAGAAGTAGAGTAAAACAGAGAGGGTATTGTCGTTGTCGAAGGTGGGTGGTTCTTGTTGATCAGACAAGGAGGTGTCCAAGCCGTCGACGACGTCGAGAGATTTTTGGAGATAAGCTAGCAGAGAGTTTTGTGTTGTCAAAGTGGTTGAGGGTAAAAAATATGTAACACCGACGGGCAGAACCACGACGGTATCACAAGAGAGTAGAGAGAGAGTCGCTCGAGTTACCGGGATAACCACTGGGATTCCAAGAGAGACTAGAGAAGATACAACGAGCGTCGAGCTTATATACGAAAGAGAAACAGACTAGGATATAAAAGGTAATGAGCGTGTAGGGTTTAGGTTAGAGAAGCCGTAGGTAAACAAAGAGTAAACAACGCGAGATCGTCCGTTCGTCACACCCGACTATCACCACGACAACTCAACCAGAGAAAATCAACGAGACATCTTTGACTGTCGATGTTGCCACGCAGTCTGACTCGGAGAACTGTTTACTATACATACGAGAGAGGTAGACGAAGATACAAGAGGACATGGAGGGAGATCGTCTCCAAAGATTGCTGGGTAAGTGTTGCTTATCCGACTTGAGTCAACTCTTTAACCGCAGGGTTGTCCACAGATTCACATCCAACTTCACCGACACTCCGGATTTCGCACACTGTCTACTCTTTCACTTTGCCGACCTCTACAACGGTATTACAGGTACTTCCCACCATTCTCCCTCCTCCCCTCCCTTTCCCTACTAACCGATCCCCCACCCACGAACTGGCATAATCACATTCACTAAAAACCTCAATACCTCCTCCGTCATTCGCCACATGCCCCTTTCAACCTGCGGATTGTCCTAGAAACAGACGCCCCCCGCAAGGTCCCAGCCACCATCTACTCCTCCCTCGCTTTGTTGTCAGGCAACCGGCTTCGGTTGAGTCATAATTTGATGATTTCTCGGGTTGCGGATGTCGTTTTAGGGGTTATAGGAGAAAAAGAGGCGAATGGAGAGGCGAATGGGTGGGATAGTGTGAAGGTAATCGAGGTGGGAAGACTCCGAGGAAGGCACATGATGTATAGAGTTACTTTGCGGTTGAAGGCACACAGAGAGGTATGGCGGACTAGCTCAGTTGATTAGAGCGTCGTACTAATTATATTAAGTAGCATGAGGCTGCATGAATATCAATGCGAGCGTGTTGGGTTCTAGACTGCGAAAAACCGAGATCCTGCAAATGGCACTCTCTAGGTTATATGAGGACGGCTGACGGAGACACAATGATGATAATAGTGTAATGGTGGGATTGATGTAGGAGTCAATGTACGTATTATATGTCGCGTCTCCTGGGGCCTAACGAGGTCAAACGAGCACTCGACAGCTCCCGTCAATCAGACTCAGCCTCGGGAACATGACAACCATAGTTGAAAACATCAACTGGACGTGCGTAGCCACGACTTTCGATCTACTTCCCCTACACAGCGCCAGACTGTCAAACAGAGTCACCAACGTCACAATAGCTATCGGGAATATCAAGTCAGTAACACAAACATGTATATATTCATTACTGTACTTAACAAATCATCAACGAGGTAAGGACGTATCACTCGGAAACATCACCTGTTCAGGCGTTCAGTACCTTAGCACTGCTTCCCCCACCTCGATATAACGTCTAATCACTCCAGTCCTCTTCAACCTCCATGAACTCGTCCATAGCAACTCGAACATCAACTGTTACATCTTCCAGCGCTACCCAAACTACAGTCAACACTTCGGGCTTGTTCCGACAGCATCTTGGGCATCAAGACTCGGGCGGCGACGGTACCTCAATCAAAGTGTCACCTCCAACATCAATTTCTCTCCCCACAACTACCGCGACAGTCGGTGGCAATAGCATTAATCCCAATACAGGAAGTGTAAACACAGAGATCGGGAATATATCAATTCTTGTCGGTCATGTTAACGTGAGACGATACGTTTTCGTTTATTCTTTGGGCCTATTTCAGTAAATATCCGAGGAATTCATCGGCCGAATTGATAGTTAAAATCAAGGACATCACGCTAGGCAACATATTCATCCTAGTTCAGATTGGTCAACCCGATGTACACCGTCGTATCTATCTTATGAGTTTATTGCTACTGATGGTGACTGGTCTATCAGTCACTTCTTTTCAACTCCCGATAGCTCAGTGGAGTGTTAGGAAACCTTACGAACATAACAGGATAGGTGATCGTTGACATGGGCCAAGGTCGAACCACGCCGAGTATGACCAAAAAATTCCTTTCACTCACAACTGGACCCCATCATCATTCTACATCACCAATAAAGCTCAATTTGTACTCACCAGGCACGCGGGTGCTTTGCTATTGCCTCGATCTTGACAGTGGTGACGGTACAATTGTAGTTTGGGTAAATCATGGTAGTTTGAAATCTTTTCACGACTTTGACCCTTGTTCTTACCGGCTTTCTGAACGAAAACGTAGGCGAACCTTACCAGGTGGTTTACGAAACCGACGTCCCAATGTCCTCTTTCGGCCTCTTTCGGTCTGCAACGACATTTATGTATATATGTAACATTCCAGCAATGTCACGGAACTGCGGACTGCCAACAAAGGTGAGGTCTTGGGATCACTAGACGAAACTAGACGTGGTCGAGGCGAACAAAAAACGGAACTAGATATGGACTGTGGGGTTTTGAACTGATATCCTGTCTACACATCGAGACGAACCCTGGATCCGATATGAAGGTCCCAAATCCATATGAGGATATAACCTACTGGCTACTCTCACTGCGGGCACATCACTTACGGTGGTTACGCCTCCTGCCAAACTTTAGATGAGAGTGAAAAGCCCGTGAATAACAGACGTCTTCTGAGCGAACTTAGGACCTCTTTGGACAAGGAAAAAGACAGACCCACCTCGGACAAATCCCAAGGCGTTGAATCATCTTTCTATCAATCGAGAGCTGTAGAGCATTAAGTCGAACAGGGGCTGCGGAAGACGTCCGTCTGACCCATATTGATCTATCGGTCAATCACGCACTGCAATAGATACTTTGAAAGCGCGCAAAGTGCCATGAAATTCAAGGGGGGTGTGACCACCTGAGTCCCATTCATACTGGGCTTCGTTCGCCACTCAAGGCGACCAATCGTGCCTCTATCCAAATGCTCACCAAGGGGATGAAGTGTAGAGATAGTGATTTTAGAGAAATGCTCGGCGGTGTGTACCATCTCGAGGTGAATAGATGGGACAACAAAGTACGGAGACACGGACAAAGTGATTTATGCGCCAGAATGCCTCCATTCCCCATAACGGTGAGCGAGATAAATTGCTGGTCAATGGGAAGTATGGAAACATAGGCAGAATAAAGAGACAGCCGAGAGGGACCTTGCCTCACCTGTTGGATAGAAAGATGGATGATCATTGGTAATCCTTGACGGGGCTCATAGATAGAACGGCGGATATCAGTCGAGAAGCAATCACACCTGATCACCGCGGGGACCTATCGATCCTCAAGACAGTCTTCTGACTGTACAATTCAAGAAATACATGTAGCAAAACTAGTCCTGAATTACACCGCGGTCTAATTTTACGATACGCCGGTGGAGGGTTCTCCAATATTCTATGAGTATGTGAAGGCCACTTGCTCCTCTTTGGTGGCACGTCCAAAAACACAAACCAGTCCACCTGATTTGTGTTGGTGCCCCTTGTTCTCCCCAATCCGTCTAGGCCTGTTCTCCTGCTTCTTCGCCTAACGATGAACCACAATAAGAACTGAAGCTCAATCCAATGGTCGCCTATAACACCCTACGGAGTGATCCGAAAAGTGTTATTACTTCATCGAAGTATTCATCGTCCATTCCTCTGTACTCTCCTGTCCCATACTACCGTTATTGACATGAGTATATCATCGTATCGTCATGACAGTGATGGCCAAGCGTGTTTTGTATTCTGGGTTTTTCCCCATGCGTTGTTACCATCAACACATTGGCGACTGGGCTGGGTAGGAGTACAAGTACAGGATCGGGTAGAGAAGACGAGAACGAGTACATAGCCGTGACACAGAAACGAACTACGAGTTATCTAACTCAACAAAATCCCATCCATCCGTATCATCGGTCCGGCCCACGGTCTTGGATTTACCTTTTCGTTCGGAAGCTGTGTCGGCGAGGAAGAAATAGTCTATTAGAATATGCATGTGCGATGTCCAGGTATACTCGTACCGCTCGTATTCTTCCAGCGCCCGAGCCCGTTGGCCAGACGAGTGGTGATGGAAAGTCCCTCTTCACGCGTGCATTCAAGATCGGAAGGAGCATTGATCAGCGAGAATGTGGACGGGGATGTGAGATGAGTTCCGGAGTAGAAATGTTTGTCTTCCTTTGAATCCTCTGGCTCTCCGTCTGAATCGCTAAGCTCTTCATCTGAATCTCCAACCTCTTCATCTGAATCTCTCAGCTCTTCCATTCTCCCCTCGTGAGGGTTGCCTAAAGTAGTGTCAGTGCTATCTGAACCCGGTAGAAGCAACTGGTACACACCATATATCAACTCTGGATAACCGTGATCAACAGCGTACTGTTTCCTGTTTGACCCATATTTCTTCCTGACCAAGTGTTGCTTGACTGCCTCATATTCACCATCGTCCCAGTAAGATCCAAACCATGTCTTAACATCTAGCTCCGGTATTTCATATCTCACCCAATCGTTCTTCGGGATCACATGCCTTCCTTTCGGATCAGACGTCCAGTAAAATGGGGATTTGGGAAGTGGATAATGGATACAGTGCAGCCCATTGACACACTCAAATTGGAGAGGTGGTACAAAGAGGTATGCAGGGGTGCGGGTAGTTGACGGGGTATGAGACAAGTTGCCAACAAGGGAGAATCCTATCTCATCAATGAAATCTACATGTTGATATCAAATCAAGGTGAGGACTCCAAGTGGAAGTGGGCATTGGTTTAGGACTTACATGTAACAATATCCACATCTGAGGGGTGCTGGCTGAGATAGGCCGCACGAAGTCGATTACGTTCATTCAGGGGAAGGCGCAACGAGAAGTATAGGGTCAAACGAGCGTTTTGTACGTTGTGGATTTGCATGTCAACACGTGAAGAGACTATTTTCATTAGAAATGGAACAAATGGCCGCGAGTAGGACATACCTTCTGTGGAGTAGATGGCGGTGATATTGCGACCTTGACTCTCAAAGTATAATTCGGGGGATGGAGTGAAAGGGAAGTGGGCAACAATCTCACCTCCCCATTGGATAACAGCCCCGAACGTCAAAACACCGTGGGACGCGTAATACGACAGGTTTCCTGTGTTCGTGCATCCCCATGACGCGTACAGGTACAAAACATCTTCGAAGGCCTTCTCAAAGTATGTGGTGATGTCGTCGGCAGTGAGTTGAGGTTGCGATCCTTGGGGAAGTGGAATTGGGTACAAAGAAAAGTCATCCTCCCATTCTCCGATCAAAGCGGAAGCGATGTCAAAGTGCCAAGACTTGGTTTTTGGATTGAACGTCCAATCCGCCCACCACCTCGACACCTGTTGCGCTATTTTTAGCCAGGCCAACCTTTGAAATAGTCCACTCACCGGAAACGTCGACGTTTGATCAGCGCGAAGTGCTTGCATTGCGACTTCCTGAATTCCCTTTCAACAAACTTCTCCATTCAATAGGATGTGATGGACGTACATGTGTGTAGTAAAGGTAGTGATATACAATCCCGTCTTCGGGATATCGGCTCGTGAACTCCAATCCATTGACCAGTTCTGGTATCCTCAAATGGTCAACCTATGTGATTGGCTTTTTACGGAGTTCTTCGTACCTTCGTGGAGGATAAACGTCGGTATCTCTGACCTCACCAACCCCAGCATCTGAGCGAGCCATGGTGACCTACGCTCCATGTTCAGCTAAATAGCAGTAAACTCTTGCGTCAGATGGAACCTTACCTACAGACTGAGAATGACCGATAGAGTTCTTCCCACAACTGTACCTCAATTTCACCTCTGACCTTGCAATAAACCTCAACTCGCACTCACCAGTCGTGTAACATTCTTATCTTCGTCCTCTTCGGGCTCAAAGGTGACCACAGTAACCGGGCAGTTGTTATTTGGGTAGATTGTACCCGTATGAAATGTTTTCACGATCTTAATTCGTGTCCCAGCACCGTTTTCTGTGGCCGAGGCACCCCGAAGCACGATCTCCATCTCCTCTGAGTAAGTCTGCTCTCGATAAAAGACATCACCCTCGAGAATCTCCCGATACCGGTTTTGCGTAGGCTAGCAGGGCAATATGTTAGAATTCAGCTAACACTTGGAAATATTCACGAATACCATGACTCGATCTTCTTCACACTCTTGAGATGTTGTACCGTTGAAGTAATTGTGATTCACGTTCCCTTCGACATGTTGAAAGACACTTTTGCGACCGATTTTTGTCTTCCTGGCGCCTTGGAAGAAGTGGGAGAGCATAAGTGATGGAGGTGAGGGAAAGGAAATCACGGGTGTGTCCTTCATACCGCCCGTATATGTGAGGCTTTTGCCATTCACCGAATGCCCAACCACGTTGCCTACGTGGGGCATTACCGCCCAAACACCATATATAAGAACATTCTGGAATCATCGCTGTGATCTGATAGTTATTTTCGTCAACCCACGTATAGTGGCATAGCACCTCGTTGACGATCATGATGGGATCGATGGTCTTTGAATCTAACCAACTTTGGAATCCACCCAGAGAAACATCGGACGAGATTGACTCCCCTGGAATGTGTAGTCTTCAATCGCCTCGCCGGGGACGATGTAAACAAAGGACTAGTTATACCCCTCCGAGATTGAATAACCTCGAGAAAATAATTGATGTGGAGCACAAAGTATCCGGGCGTTCATTAAACTGTTGTGGTGACCCTTTTGAGAGTGAACGATCGAACGGTTATGGAAGGAACGCCCACCCGAGTGCCATTGATATCGGAGTCTCCAGCGACCCGAGCGAACCCACGAGGCCGTCCTTCCAGACAACATGCTTCTGCATCGTGTGTGAACCTGTGAGTCACGATTGATATCTGAACTTTTCAAGGGTAAAGATGCCGAGAACTATAAGCGGAAAAGGCTATGCCGACGGGGAGCAGGGAGTTCCATTTCCGGTTGGGAAAGAGTGCGTGCCGAGCCACTATCATCTTTGCTCCCGACTCGAGAACAGCAGTAAAAAATGATCGATAGCCCATTTATTCCGTTAAGGAATCTTCCTCTCCACGTTTATCCAGCGGTAGATGAATCACAAATTTATCTTCTTATATTTGAGCCTTAGGCTCATAGCCGCCGAGAAATGGCACGGGAGTATATCCTACCGTCAATCGCTCCCCTGACCGCCAAATCTAGGGTACGATATCGGGATCAAAGAAACTTGAGGGATGGTTTCGAGATGCACAACCCATAGACCTAGGCATACGTTCAATGATTGACGTGTCAGCTGTAGGTGAAAGAGGGCTGGGCAAATCAAGATCCTACCATTTGTGTGCGAAGAATTACGCGACGAAGCTCGAGTGAGTGGATAACCACTGTCCAAAATCACTTTCAATGTGACGTCGGATCCGCAACATCCAGCTAGCACTTACATATTTCGGGAAATGTGGTGGGCTCTGCCACTTTCAGTGGAGGTTTTTTGGTCATGGAGCGGACGGAGTGGGGATGTCGGGATGGTGAAGTCGTTGAGTGTCTAGAATAAAGATGAGTAAGGGGGGAATGCGTCCTTGAAGAGTCAGGCTCAAGTCCAACAGGTGGCTAGCTCGGTGGGTTGATAATCGATGTTTTGATACAAAGTAGGAGGAATAGATGGGCTGGGCGATGTTTTTGATAAAAGGTGGGCATTGGTCATGCAGGGTAAGGGGAGGAGCGTTTACGACACAAGCGCTCAAAGACGTCATCAGTTTCGGTCCGCGCTCGGTTCCTTTCATGGTTCATAAGTAGAACCTGGCTTGTTATCTCCGAGATTATATAATGCTTCGTTTTTCCTTCGACCTTCGCAATTATACCCCTCCACCATCAGCCACAACCGGAAACTTCACGACCAAAGAAAAATTCGTCCTCCCTGCCCATCCGACTTCTTCATCGCCCTTATCCATCGTTGACACACACACGTATCTCGCATCTACATACGAGGTGTTATCGAAGTCAATCCAAGAACCGTGGCGTCTCCTAAAGATCCACATACAGTACTTCACTGACACCCCAAAATTCGCACAACGTCTTCTCTCTCTCACTTTTCCAACCTCTACATCAGTATCACAGGTACCCCCCCCCCCCACCTTCTCCCTCCTCTCCTCCCTACAAACTGCCACCCCCATCCACCCAACGGGCGTAATAACACTCACCACAAACCTCTACCCCTCCTGTGTCATCCGCTGTATGCCCCTCCTTCTCTTCTGCAGTATGGCTCCGTATCTGTGAGGTTATGTTGAGGGCACCGAGGAGGCTGCTTTGCTCCACCTGTTGTGTACTCCTCCTCATTTATCCGCGTTTTCTCGCCGAATTGACATTTTCTAACCAATAAATTACTCAGACAGGTAGTGGTATGACCAGTGACCGTAGCTAATCTGAGGAAACGGCTGAGGACCATACAGCACAACTCACCCACAATATAAAGTGGAAAAAAGGCAGAGTAGTTGCAGAGTAGGTAGAGATGATGGGGGAGAAGACGAGAGGGAGGTCTGGTTTCGGACCCGAATCACCGCCGATTTGCCTGCCGAGTGTGGATGCTTTAGGGCCGGTCTTATCTTCCATGGCACTCCTTTCCTCCTACCTTCATCATTAGTGTTCTCGCCGCAGGTCACTCAGCCTGATACACCTCTAACGCTGGAGCTTCCCACACCCTTGTGTAGGTAATCACACTCACATTTAGTTCTGACAGACTTTCGCGCTCTTGGATGTTTTCACCCGTCGGAGATTCCGAGCGATGCTGGCATTAAACTCACCTCAAGTTGCTCTTCCTTACCTACGCTAAGGTAAAGGCTTTCTCCAGTAAATGCACGTTACGTCTTGAACCTTTCCCCCCTAAGCCATAAGGAGGCCATAAAAACAATCGAAACCTATCAGAGACCATTGGAGACGACGATGAATACTTTGAACTCACCATCGACCCATAATATCGCAATCCAGAGAGTTGAGTGAAATTTGATGGTTTTTTGTGTCCTTTCTAGCGTTACCAACGGCTCGGCTCAAGCCATGGCTGAGCCGTCTCCAAGCCGAGCCAAGCCGAGCCGTGGCAAAAAACGGCTCAAATGGAGCTGGTCAACGGCTCCAGCTTGGTCCGGCTCAGGAACTGGCTCAGCCAGCTTGGAGCCGTCACTTTTTTCTCTAATTTTTTTTGCCTCCCAACAATTCTAATTCATTGTATTTATGTATTTTATCAATCTGGTATCTGTCATGAAGTGCCGCTTTGAACTGTTTTTCGAAAGTCTCCCACTTTCCTTCAAAAGGGAATGCAACGCTTTCGTCGGACATAGATGTGACAATCTGTTTCAAGTAGTTGGCCGCCCAGCGGCCGGCCTTTCCCCCTTCGCAGAATGACAAGGCGGACTGGATGGTCCTCCTGTGGTCCAACTTCCCAACGTCTTCCGGAGGGACTCCTGGCCCTGCCTTAATTCTTAACGCCTTCTGTTCTGTCGCCCAGTTCCTAAACATGGGCAGGAACCTGGCCACATCATCCGCATCGCCTTTAAAGGCGGTGGGCTTTGCAATGATTGCTCCTTCATCTTTGTTGGCTTTGAAGGCGTCTCTGATGGCGTCCAGCTGGGCTTGCTGGGATTGTTGCTGATTGACGAGGCGGGTAAGAAGGGATTCGAGGGTGGCGCTGGCAGTTGCCTGAGTAGACATGCTGGATATACTGGAAGTAGTGGTTTGGGAGGTGTGTGAGTCGGTGGTTTCAGCCGGGGATGGAGATCGGTGTGAAAGAACAGAGAGAGGTCGTGGAGTGGCTGGTCCAGAACCTACGGGAGTGGGTGGTGCAGAAAACGGTAAGGCAGCAGAGACTGTGGGGTCGGTTTCTGGTTCAGGAACGGGAGTAGGACTTGGGAACGGTAGCGGTACTAGTTGTGATCCGTCGTCGAACTGTCGAGCTTTGGGGATCGAATTCAAAGGGTCGGCGTGCGGGCAGGTGTGGAGTTCACAAAGTCTCCAGTTGCGTTTTTCAGGATGACGGTGCCAGTGATGTTGGTCTGCGGGATCAACTGCGTGGACGAGATTCGAGCAAGGTTTGGAAGCCGTGATGATCTTGCAAGGACAACCCTACCACTGGTTAGGCTGTCAGTGCAATAAGGATCTTGACCTAATGTCCTAAAGCGCTAGACGCTAGGACTATAGAAGCAACAGCGGCGGAAGTCGACTAGCAGAGACGACGACAGAGACGACAGAGGTAGCGAGCAAAGGGCAAGAGCAGGTAGATAGCTGGTCCCAACGACAAGTCAGATACATTGCAGATAGAGAAAGACAGAAATAACTACTCACCTGGTCCCAACGACAAGAGGTCAAGATGAGGGACCAGGTGTAAACTACCTAGCTTATATACCCAGTCAGAGGTCTGAGATATGAGTCGTGAACGAATAGGAAAGACAATAAGAAAATAATAAGGAAAAGATAGGGGGAAAAGCGGCACTTCATGACAGTATCATAATTATCACTGTATAGAGTGTAGAACATGAGTGCTTTGAGCCAAATGTGAAATGTATGCAGAAAGTGCCTGCCTATTTCCTAACCCTAACCCAAAAATAGCAGGTGCTGATATTTTTGATGGCTGTCTGACAGCAACGACGACCAAAATTGTTGCACAACATGAATTTTTACACACCCCAGAATCCACAACCACCATGCTTAAGATGCCTGACAGCATATAAAACAAATACAATTTCAATATTTTTTGACTGGCTCAAGCCGCGGCTGAGCCAGCTCCAAGCCGGACCGAGCTGAGCCGCATGTGACTAACGGCTCAGGGAGCCACTTTGGAGCCGGACCGTTGGAGCCAAGCCGGAGCCGGACCGGACCAGCCGTTGGTAACGCTAGTCCTTTCTAGCACAAACAAATTGAGAATCTCTTCGCATTGGGTTGATACCAAGCGGAATGGATCGGCTAGCCAGGGGTGTTTTCACTCGCATGAATGAGACAAAACTGAGGGTGCCATTATCCACGGACCCGGACAGCTAATTGCCCAGCGCAAGCCATAACACTGATCTTGGATTTCTTTCAGCGGTGATAGAGGTTATTGGATGTTTGGTCTCTCTCGGCACAGACCTTCGGGCCTACCGTTGGCTCTGGATCGATATAACCACCGGACGGGCTTATATTATCACTTTGTCTTTGCCCTTGCCTCTAATCTACCATATACCCAGGTGCCTTTTCTCAGGACACGTTAAGTCATTATGGTATCTTCTGCAGCTTCGGGAATAATAATTGGCGATTGATTGTGTAGTTGACTCGTCACGTGTCATGTTTCAAGAAGCCTAATTCCCAGGCTTGTCGCGTTCACGCTGTTGCACTAACACTCCCGTGCAGACTCACATTTCCCCTCAAGCCCTTTGTCGTGAAGTCGGGTCATTGCGAATCAAATCACTCGGATTCTGACTCTTCACATCAATCATCAGACATATAGCCCGTCTACGTAGTACAAGTCGTGCTCCTCGCCACTCATCCCTCGAGCTTCATGGATCCCGATATTGTACCCTAGATTTGGTAGTCAAGCGAATGATGAATGGTAGGTGTGTACTCGCGTGCCATTTCTCAGCGACAATGAGTCTAAGGCTCGGATTTGAAGAAGATAATCTGTGGCTCATCTACCGCTGGACAAACGGGGAATGGGTGACTGCCGAACAGGAGAAGTCGACTAATTGAAGTGGTTCAAAGGTCAATTGTACGCCTGCTTTCAATTATTCTTTGATGATTGTTCTCGATTCCGAGGTAAGGATCATACTCGCTTGGCACTCACTCTTTCACAACCGGAAATAAAATTACCTCCCATCGGCGTAGCCTTCTCCGTTTAGAGTTCTCGGCATAAAGGAAGAAATCCTTTGAAAGTTCAGATAGCAATCGTGACTCACAGGCTCACGCCATGACGCAGAAGCATGTTGTCTGGAAGGTCTGGAAGGACGGTCTCGTGGGCTCGTTCGGGTCGTTGCAGACTCCGATATCAATGGGACTCAGGTGAACGTTCCTCCTATAACCCTTCGATCGTTCACACTCAATAGGTTCACCACAGCAGTTCCAATGAACCGCGTCCGGCGAGGCGAATTCCTCTCACAGGCGCCGGATTAGCGCGGAGAACGCTGCTTACGTCTGATTATGTCGTTCAGCGTCGGATGCTCCTCCATTCTCGTCAAAGGTGGCAAGCATATCCAAGAACGCCGCGAGGGAATGCTGTGGTGTTCCCTCTCTCCAATCTTCCCCCCAATATTTCTCTCGTCTCTGCCTAAGAAACGAATATGATCGGAGAGAATGGAGGACGAGATGCTTTTGACATCATGTTCCTCTATATACACATGAGTAGTAATCGAGTAAAAAGTCCAAGTCGCAAGATTCCCCATACCTACGTACTCTGAGGACCACAGGGATCCTTTGACTCTCCGACAATATCTAGCACAATCTCTTCTTCGACTGAGGCTGTCATGGGAGTGATAGAAAATGACGGAACTTTATTGTGCATAGGAATCCCTGGCTGTATTTCCGTTCTCTGAAGGTTCGCTCGCACGATTAATAGATTGGGGGCAATACCCTGGAAGTGTTAGATTGTAGAACTCAGCTCTCGGCGATCCAATGTGTGATCTATAGTGAAACTTACTGCAACTTGTATGAGAATAGACCCCAAACTTAATGGGGCAGGTAAGCGAGATAAAACCCAAGCTAGCGTGGTGATCCACGCGGCGGAGCAGAGGAAACACGATTCGACCCTAAGTAGACTGAGAAAAAAGGCAGAATCCGAAGGGAAAAAATTACTCACAGGAACGCGGCGACATTTTGAGATAGCTTCGGTGTGCTCACACCTAATGTTGCGAGTCTTTCTCTCCCAAGAATCTTGCGAGCTGTTGTAATGAGCCATTCAACGTAAGCCTAAACGTGTCCAATAAGTACGCAAGTCCTTACCAATCAAAACCGTCAGAACAAGATCGATTACGACGTGGAGGAGGCCACAGGCCGATGACAGGATTAATTTGATGTCAAGTTCCGCAACTTCCAGCTCGAGAAATGACAACCGGTGGAACTGTGGAGGTCGGCTTTCTTCCCCCGCCCAGATTGCAAGGATTGCAGTCAAAGCTGACATGATGGTAAGCCATCCTTCATATTCCAATAAAGAGTCCTGGAATCACCATCCAATAGCCAACATATCAACACCAACACTATGGCATGCCTTCTCTTCTGCCACCCGCAGATGGTAAATGATCGGAATACCTACTGACCCATTCTTAGTCGAGATCGAAGGGTATCTGTGACACGACTGACCAAGATGCTATCCACAAAGAAACTGAAATCTTATCATCAGTAACGGAAGTATTTCCAAGTGAGCCCAAATACTTTCACCTTATCACTGCCAATATTAGAAATCGACAGACTCTGTGTGATGTGAATGTCAGAGACCCATTATCGGCATAGAATCAGGGACTTACTCCAATATGTTGCGGGCGTGCAGATTCCGGGCCGTATGTTCCAATCCCAAAAGATTGTGGAACGTTTGTCTTGTATCCAGGACAGCTAATGACAGACCTATTGGGACGCCGACCGAAGACAGAATGAAGAGAGAGAAAAGTGAGAATCGGAACAAGCGATTTCCATTGTCTCTCTCTCTCTCGCGTCTCCTCAGAATTATAAGGCCAATCCGGAATAGAAATACATTGAAGCCGTAGAGGAAGAGATGGACCTAGGGGTTATTAATCACTCAGAATAGGGACTCTTTGAATGATACGCACTCACCGAAGAGACGATGATTGGCAGTTGTATCCCAAAATTGTAGTGATACTCAGCGTGTTCGCGGTCTAAATGATCGGAAGCAGTTTTCGAGGACATATTGGGGGGAATGCGCGTTGAAAACTTCACGAGATGAGGCCTGATGTTTCGTTCCATCTATATGAACAACCCACGATGATGCCGTGATACCAGGGTACCCCCCTCAGACGTACGTAGACGACTGAGGGTAACGTCGGAAAAAAATTATCGGCCTGATAAGGGCCTATTCGTGTACCGGTATATGACGGAGTATGTGTTCCACTCGTATACGTTGCTCGTCATCTGATATCTTCGCTCCTCGGTAGCCTATCATGGACGACGCCCTTTTCAGCACGAAGTCTGTTCTAACGACAGAGTAATGCTACACAGACATCATTTGCAACGGCGGTATCAACCCACACCACCAGCCCGTATCGACTTCGGTCATGGTGCTGCCTCAGGAGATGCTGACCCGATCGACGTGAGTCACAAGGGGCCCGTTATTGCCTATCTGTACGTGCTCTGCACTAAAAGCTCACAAGCGGCGCTACCACTACACTAAGGGGGATTGATATTTGCATTTTGTTAGTGACTATACGGGCTCCCGTCTGCCCATAGGCTGTTCCTGTCTGACCTCATTCAGCGAGCACAGGCCGCCAGGAGACCATCTTTGTCCGACTTCCGAACGGGAATTTGCGATTTTTTCGAAAGTTTGTCCGACTCGGAGAAAGACCCCCTAGTAGGCTTTCCGGGGTCCTTCTACACTACGCAGTCTTCGTTCGACACTATCTCAGCGTCTACATCTCAGGGCCAAAGTGCCTAGCGCGACCCAATCTTAGGTGACCGGCCTACATTGGTTCAAGATCTGTCAAGATGGGTTTAACCCATCCACGGGGAAGTGGTGTGTCGATAAGCTTATCGCGAACAAGGGCAAGGTGTGGTTCACGATTCCGAAGTGCATCGCTTCAGGACAGTACCTCCTGCGGCACGAGAGCTATCAGCAAACCATATTATGATGCATTCTGGGCCTTATAATGCGTTATATGGCCATCTGCCTTATGAGCACCCGGTCACCTCTCGTGATACTTCCCCATTTATGGTAAGGTTATATTGAGATTCATATTCTGGGCCTTATGGGACCTCAGAAGGCCGATAATTTTTTTCCGACACAAAAAATGGTCAACGTACCTTGTATCCATATCGGAATACAGAAGTATCATTCAGAGATCATTCAGAGTCGAAAATCAGTACCTGCAGAGTGCACACTTGACCTGATCCTCCTTCTATACCCAGAAGTACAATCGGTTGCGGACTATGGGCTTCTGTGGTTTACAGCATCGGGATACCAAACACATCAGAAACGGCCCGCCCTGCCGGAAATCAAGATAACTGTTCCAAGGAACGAGCCAGTTGAAAGCTCAGGTGAGCCTCTTCTAGTAGTCCCCGAGCGACCGTAAGAGAGAGTCAGAGTGTGATTAGCAAGCGTATGGATCAAGAGAATATCAATTGTAGAGTAGCTGTAGAGCAAGCAGAAATGGTAGAGATGATGACGGAGAAGACGAGAGAGCTTTGATTTCGGACCCGAACTATCACTGGTTTGCCGGCCGAGTGCGGATGCTTTAGCGCCGGTCCTATCTTCTACGGTACCCCTCGCACCTCCATCATTAGCATTCTCGTTACAGGTTACTCGGCCCGGATACACCTCTCAAGTTCGCATTTCCCATACCCCTTGTCTAGCCGATATACTCACATGCAGTTTCTGACAAACCTTTCGCGCTTCTTGGGCGTTTTCACCCGCCTGAGATTCCGAACGATGCTAAGACGTGGTCACCTTGCGTGCTTCGTGATCTAAGACGTTGTTTGTCGGAGGACCTCCAAAACAGAATCTGTGAATGGACCAGAAATTTCCCAGAGGTTCGTTTGTGAATCTTCCATCTGTCTCCAATGTCTTCAAACAACTTGATTCTTTCATTCTGTCCTGTTCTGCTCTTGTGTCAATCAACTACGCAAAGGATACAATGTACACGAGGATCTGATAGATGTAACCATTGAGTAGCGATGGGACCATTAGCAACCCTCGAGAGCTCTTCTTCAAGATGGATATCAGCCAAGATGCGTACTTTCGAGGAGCACTGGCTACATTGATCGACCTCATGAGATAATCCAAGATCATGAGTGTCACTATGGAAAATTGAGTTCAGTCTCTCAGCATTGACCTTTGTGTCCATGTCGTTCAATCTGCGCGAGTTCTTGTTGATAAGTAACGCAACATCGAGCTTTCGTCTCACGAGAGCAAGTAGGATACAAACAGCTGGATGTCAAAATGGAAAGGCCAAGGAGATGATCACTTACCACGAACTGTGCGTCACACAAATCACCGAGCTGTTATCCGAACATCCACCTGGACCGAATCACTCGCGATCGTGCAATAGAAGGGGTAAACAAGTTCTGATGGTCCTTTGTTCTTCCTGCTAGGGACAATTCGAGAATCACTTCTCATCAGTTCGATACCGAGCGGTCCACCGAGGATGTTTTTACTCGTATGGACCAGATAAAACTGACTGAGTAATTATTTATTCGCCATAGCCAATCGCCTGTGAGCCATAGCACTGATCTTGGATCTCTTTGACGCTTTTCCAGCGGTGAACGCGGTTATGGTAGGAAGCAATGTATGGTCCTTGTTTGGCAAAGTCATTGGTGCTTACCGTCGGCTCTCGATCGATAGAACCACCGAACGGGCTTATAGCGTTGTTTTTCAGGATCACTTTGTCTTCGCCCTTGCCTCCAAGCCACCATAAACCCAGAGGCCCTTTCGAAGGACGCAGCAAGTCGTGAAGGTATCCTTGACTAGTCATGTTCCCAGAAACCTGATTCCCAGGCTTGTCGCGTTCACGCTGTCGCACTAACACTCTCCCAAGCAGACTCACATCTCACCTCAAACCCTTTGTCGTGAAGTCAGGTCATTGCGAGTTAAATCACTCGAATTCTGATCCTTCTCGCTACCTTTTTGCGAGACCCGACACATCAATCATGAAACTTAAATTAGGCTCGATTGAGACCCTGAGTCTCGCTTGGAGGAAATCGCGCGGAAAATGAAGGTACCAATCAATGAGAGCATCAATCACCCTTAACTCCCGCAAGCACACTCAACTCAACTTACAACTCACCATACCGGTGTATTTACGCATATCTACTTCAGCCTTTTCCGTAGGAGGCGGAGCCTCCAGCGCTGCGCTTAATTTAAAAAAGGAGCAGGTACGGAGCTACGTATAGCCCGTCTACGGGTTGTGCTCCTCGCTACCCATCCCTCAAGTTTTGATCCTGATGTCGCACCCTGGATTTGGCAGTCAAGCGAGTGATTAATGGCTGCGATTTATTCGCGTGCCATTTCCCAGCGGCTATGAGTCTAAGGCTCGGATTTGAAGAAGATGATCTGTGGCTCATCTACCGCTGGACAAACGTGGAATGGGTGACTGCCGAACAGAATAAGTGGACTAATTGAAGCGGCTTGAAGGTCAACCGTATGCTCTTTGCAATTCCCGCTATCGATTACTCTTTACCAATTGTTCTCGAGTCGGAAGCAATTATGATACTGGCTTGGCACTCACTCTTTCACAACCGGAAATGGAACTCCCTACTCTCCGTTGGCATAGCCTTCTCCGCTTACAGTTCTGGGCATCTGTCAATGGACCCTATAAGCATTCAGATAGCAATCGTGAGTCACATGTTCACACCATGCAGAATCATGTTGTCTTGAAAGGCGGCCCCGTTGGTTCGTTCGGGTCGTTGAAGACTCCGATATCAATGGAACTCGGGTGTTCCTCTGATAACCCTTCGATTATTCACACTCAATAGGGTCACCACAGCAGTTTGAATGAATGCTTGGAAACTTCGTGCTCCAGAACTTCTATTTGCTTGGGGTTGTTCAACTCCAGAGGGTGATAAGTGGTCCTTCATCTCAACTGCCTCCGACAAAGCGAATTAAGATTGCAAATTTCAGGTGAGCCAACCTCGTCAGATGTTTCTCTCGGTGGATTCCAAGACCATAGATCTCAATTAATGATGGTCTACGAGGTGTGCTGCAGTGGTTTGACAGAGACAACTATCAGATTGGAGCCGTGATTCTAGAATGTTCTCAGGTGTGGGTATGGGCGCTAATGCTGTACCTAGGCAACGAGAAAGCCTCACATATACGGACGGCATGAATGAGGCACCCGTGATTTTCTTTCCCTCACCTCTATACACCTATGCTCTCCCACTTCTTCCAAGGTGCCAGGAAAACAATAATCGGTCGCAAAAGCGTCTTTCAACATGTCGAAGGGAACATGAGCAACAATTACATTGATTGTACAACTCTCTCGGAGAATTATCTCCCGACATATCTCAAACCTTGAAGGTTGTGCGTTGCCTCTTGGATCCTCGGATTGGCGCGGTCAGCTTTCGCGGATACCTAAGTATGTCACTTGCATCTTCATCCTTTACGACTCTGTACCTGAATAACCGGGCGCTGATCAGTACGAACCAGACAGATAATTCAATGTCCATCACGACGCGGGCAGAGCAGAGGATGAGATGAGCCTACAAGTCATGTGCTCTCACATCCCACTTCAAACCCTTTGTCGTGAGGTCACGTCCCTCGGAGTCAAATCTGACCAACTTCTCGCGTTCTTAGCCGAAATGTCAGTAAGAAATAGCCAGGTCTACGGGTTGCACTCTTTGCACTACCCGTCTCCGATCGCCACTCATCTCTCAGGTCTATTCGGTCCCGAATTTGCCTCTTGGATTCGGTGGTCAAGGTGGCGATCAAACACAGGTATTCATTTTCGTTCCATTATTCAGTGGCTACAAGAAGATACTGTACGAGGCACGAGCCGTCACAATAGCGTGGAACGGACGGATCCTGAACGGATTTGGTAGACTGATCAATGTAGCTTGGTCACAAATGAGTATATAACTTCGCTGCGCTTTTCTTTATCAACTATTCCTACTAATATCCCTCGAGCTAGGAGCAAAAATAACACTGGCTCAGTACTTACCATTTTAGAATCTTTCTACTCCACATCTGCATATCGAGAGATGTACTCTACTGCTTTGTCCGCTCACAGTTTTCGGCATCTCAGTGCGTTGTTGGGAGTTCCTTTGTTATATATTGCTGCGGATTTAGACATACCCTGTAACCTTTAACATTTTGATTGTGATCCACAGGTTGATTTAAGGGCGATCGCAACGCAGAAGCGTGCCGGATTGATGGACGTTCTCACAAGTAGATTCGGGGCGTTGGCCAGGTTATCCATAGAGCTCACAAAGACTCACAAATCACGTACTGTACGTAGCACAAATCACTGAACGTTGATCCCAACATCCATCTGGACTAGATCATTTAAGCTCGTGCAATTAAGAGGGCCGAATGAATTCCCATGGTCTTCTCGGTCCTTCCTGGCAGAAACGGATTAAGAACCTGTTCTCATTATGCTAATACCAAGCGCGATCAATCCGTCAGCCAAGGGTATTTTGACTCGCATGAATGAGACAAAACTGACCAAGTAATTATTCACTGAGCATAGCCGATTGCCCAGTGCGAGCCATAGCACTGATCTTGGTTCTCTTCGATATTTCTTCAGCGGTGAATGAGGTTATGGTGGATGTTTGGTCCTTCTTGGCAAGGACCTTGGGTCATACCGTCAGCTCTAGATCGACAGAACCACGGGACGGGCTTATAGTGTTGTTATTCAGGATCACTTTATTTTCACCCTTGTGTCCAAACCACCGTACACCCAGATTCCCTTTCTCTTATCTCAAAAGATGCAGCAAGTCGTAATGGTATTGTTGACTAGTCATGTTCCCAGAAACCTAATTTCCAAGCTTGTCGCGTTCACGGTATTGCACTAACACTCTCCCGAGCAGACTCACATCTCACCTCAGACCCTTTGTCGTGAAGTCGGGTCATTGCGAGTTGGATCACTTAAATTATGATTCTTCTCGCTCCCTTTTTTATAGACCCGATGCATCAATCATCAGACATAGCCCGTCTACGGGTTGTGCTACCCATCGCCCAAGTTTCTTCGATCCTGATATCGCACCCTATATTTGGCAGTCAAGCGAGTGATGAATGGTAGCTGTTTACTCGCGTGCCATTTCTCAGCGACTATGAGTCTAAGGCTTGGATTCAAAAATATAATCCTGTGGCTCATCTACCGCTGGACAAACGTGGAATGGGTGACTGCCGAACAGGATAAGTGGACGAATTGAAGTGGCTTGAAGCCCAATCGTACGCTCTTTGCAGTTTCCGATATTAATCATTCTTTACTGATTGTTCTCGAGCCAGGAGCGAAGATGATACTGGCTTGGCAGTCTTTTACAACCGGAAATAGAACTCCTTACTCCCCATCGGCATAGCCATTTCCCCTTACAGTTCTCGGTATCTTTCGATAAACCCTATGAACGCTCAGATAGCAATCGTGATTCGCGGGTTCATACGACGCAGAAGCATGTTGCCTTGAAGGATGGCCTTGTGGGCCCGTTCGGGGCGCTGGAGACTCCAATACTGATGGAACTCGGGCGATCGTTCCTCCCATAACCCGTCGATTGTTCGCGCTCTTGATGGAATGAATCACCACAGCAGTTTCAATGAACACCTGGATACTTTGTGCTCCACGATTTGGTTTTTATCTGCTCGAGGTCATTCAATTTCAGGGGGTAACAAGTGGTTCTTCGTTCGAACCGTCTCTTGCGACACGATCTAAGAGTGCAGTCTTCAGGCGAGCCAATTTCGTCGGATCTTTCTCCCGGTGGATTCCAAGATTGGCTAGATTCCAAGACCATCCATCTCAATTGATGACCACGAGGTGTGCTACGTTGCTATACGGGTTTGACAGGGAGAACCATCAGA
>JANHQD010003109.1:0-95026 GCA_024721195.1 Marasmius sp. AFHP31
CCGCTTGTAATCGTCGTCTTTTTTGCATTTCGAAAGAAGTTGGATATCATTGGACCTAATGGATGGGTATGTTAGAGAAGGGAAGGAGGAGGGAAGGTGATGGTAGGGAAACAACCCAGATGAAGCCCCGCGAGCAGTCCACACCCAGGCTGTGATCAGAACATGCGATGTACACGCTGTTTGTTCGACAGCAATTCCTCGTTTAGACCTTCGCCGTACTATGCCCACACGGCGCTCCAGAGATAGCCCAATGCTGTCTTTATCGATATGATTGGGTTCTGTCACATACACGATTGGGTCTCGATAAGGTCACTCACCACTGCGATTAACGCCCTCTCGAGTCTTCTAATGATTCCCAATTTCCCAGATCCAATCCGGTGTCCTCGACCGTGGTAACTTCGGTATCTTGTCGTGTTTGCTGATTTGCGCGAGAACGACCTCAAGAAAATCCAGAGAGTGCAGACAGAGTTGTATCTTCCGCGTGTCGAGACTTGGAGTGGTGGGTGGGGGTGGGTGTCATGGAACAAGGAGCATGGATCGGAATCGGCCCGGAACTGAGTCATGAACATGATTTTTCATTAAAGCGCCCATGAGCGCTCATAGTCTAACTTGTACGCAAACCACCACAAGCATCGACGACATCTCTCTCTTTCCTCTCCGCAAGTGGCATTCGCCATTTCTTAGCAAAAAACTTCAGGCTACTTGAATTATTGAGACTAATATTAATGCTTAAAGTCACTGGTACGTGATTGGTACCCGTGCTAGGCTCATTTAAGGCTCACGTTCTCGATTGGGGTTTTTCAGCATCCGGAATGACCTTCTTAGCCTTCAGAGGATGAAGAGATTCTTGGCAAGTTCCTGACCGTTTCCTTGAAGGAATTACAGGCCGATATACTCGATATGTGGTACTGAGACCGAATATCAGGTTATGGTTTGCGCGATGATTGGGAATAGGCCGGTCAAGGTACGTCTGCGCTAGCTTTGTCTTAAACCGAAGATACTTACCATTAACCTTCCTTTGCGGTTTATCTACCTAGCAAGCCCCGATATCAATGCCAAACGTGAATGTTTAGTCCGTCGTCGTATCCGAACCCTCAATCAACCCACAAGTTCAACTAAGACATCTTCAAAACGTCGAGGGTTGTGCACACCCTATACCTTTGCCTTCCGGCGTCCGGAACTCAAGCATTCAACCTCACTCTCTTCGCGACCTATCCGCTTGAAAGCGCTCGAATTCGGAGAGGTACTATAAGTCAGAGTTGAGCTGGACCCTCAACCAAGCTCTCCTTCCACCCTGATTATATCATGCTACTCCGACGGATCGACTCGCAGGCTGCAACACTCAAATTACCAGCGATGAACTCGACGTTCTCACCGGTCTGGACGAGGGCCAGTGCCCCACGAGTTTTACTGGTATTCTTCCGTATACCATTGTCCCAAAGACTGATATGCTGTTCTAGAGTATCGACACGAATTTTGCCAACACCGCTGTTATCAGTGTCGAGAAAATAGAGACAAGGAGTTGTTGAAACCGCTGGGGAGAACAAGGGAGGAGGGGTGGGTGAGGGTTTACGCGTTTACGTGCTATCCCGGTGGTACTTCCTTCAATGCTCAAGAGGTTACGGGATTAACTTTTGCGCACCCTACAAAGGACCTTTACATCCTCTAGCTCAACTAGACTAAAGCTCAATATTAACCACTCCTCGCGGTTATCATTCTAACGACGAAATTCAATTGAGTCTTGAACCCCGTTGATCGTTTACTCGCCACTCACTTCAAACACTTCATTCAAGCACCCCGGAGCGATAAATGCGCTTCGATTGGATGTAATCAAATAGACGCTGATGCAGGACACTGGTAAGCCATTCGTCGATGTCGCTTTTATATTGATTGTAAGCTTTTCCAGGCGTTGGTTCTCGAAGGATGAAGTTGGAGACATTGTGCTCTTGATTGGATTTTGCGTTGAGTGACTTGGACGTATCGCTGTTCGTTGACTACAGGTAATGGCAGATCATCTTGACCTTCATGTACTGCATCGTCAAGAAAAAATGAGATCTTTGACGTGGGCCCAGGGATAGGTGCTCAAGGGATTGTGAGAGGTATGAGCTCGTATATGGGGGTACGTTGATTCTATAGGCGTGATCTTCGTCCCCAACCGGAGGCTTATCCAGTGCGACGTTCACTCGATGCACGAGTCGGCACCACAACAAGCTCTTGTATGATCAGCCCCTCGCCTCGAGGGACGCAGCCTCACCATCACGGTTGGCAATAGACAAAAAATGCCGAATTGGATGAATCAGAGGAACGGTTCCGATTTTGAGGCTGCCAACAATGTACGTTCACTCGCTTTTGTTTGAACTCCGGCCCTTCCTCCTGGAATTAGCTCTGAAAGGTTATGTTGGACGATCGCTCAGAGCACTGCCAATGGAACATTGATCTCTTCATCTCGAGCAGCTCGAGGGTAGCCGAATGACTCGGAGGATTGCAGCGTAATGTATGGATACTAGCTATGGTCGCCTTGGAGCAAGCTTTTTGACTTGGCATCCCAAACGTAGCTACGACGATCAAACCTGCGAGACCATATCCCCACTCGCGGGAGTCTAGTCACAGATCACTCCGAGTGAATATCCACTGCTTTCAATCATAGCGGAGCTCAGGCTGATGCCTCGCCTCCCGACATCGAGCCTCTGCATCCCAGCTAGAGGTTTTGTCATGCTCAGTCCCGAGACAGAATTCCTCACGATTATGACTACGACATTCCTGTGCTGTATACTTCAACTTTTGCTGAAGCTAACGATGGAGATGGGGAGGAACCGAGCGAGCGGGGACCTATGAGATGGAATCGGAATAGATATTTTGATAGTGCGACTGGCAACGAGACGAACTAGGCGAAATAGGTGACATCCAGGCTTGGACGTGAATGTTCAAAGTATAGGGTACGTGTATATGATTCCCATAATCGACTTAGTGCCCGGTTTTCTAAGTCTCTGGTTTGAGAGCTGGCAAGAAGGCATGTTTGATTCTGACGTGAGACGAGGTGGTAAAAAATTTGGCGAGATTTAGAACTCGGTTCGGCACTGGAAAAAAAAAGTACATCCCAATGGATGCTGTCATTCACGGCTCTAGTCTACCAGCAGGGCGCTTCGGGACACCAGGGTAACTATAGCGCTATGAATACATAAATCATGGCGGTGAATTGTGCTTGCCCGTAGTTTTCATTCCATGAGCTACCGCAGAATCAGGAACCCGGAGGATCGCGACTTTGTGGTGCCTTGTGGGCATGTAGTAGAAGTAGACCTTGAGCCACCTTGTAATGTGGCAGACGGCGCAACACGACCGATGCCGAATTAGGTGGGATATCCAAAGTGTTGTATATCGAGGTCACTACTCTCGGACTCTTTGGGCTCGGGGCTCCGGGCAGTCGGTGAGGGACCGTTCGTGTAATCTTCCCCAGGGATACCAGAATATATGATTCACTTGGATAGTGACGTTCGCCATTGGTCAAAATTACCAGCTGAGGTTCAGGAACTCAGAGTCCTGCGTTAGCGTGGGTTGTCGCAAAGGGGAAAAAGTAGGTCCATTAGGAAATGTTTCGGCTCGCAATGAATAACAGAGCTCATCCTGTTTTGAGTACATCCAAATCTCCACGAAACGTAGAGGGCAGAGTACTGTGCCCCGATCACGAGTTGTGGGACGATAGTCAAAGCCTCATCCAGTGCGTCTCAGATGTCGGAGTCCTGACCGACCACTCCCTAATCCCCTCCGCCACAACCACACTCTTACATTGAAAGTGTACCTTCCGATACGAAGCGAAATGAAGCTGTGACAGCGCATATGGAGATCCTAGTGATATGAAACTCAACACAGGTCGAACGGGCTGATTAAGATGAATCTAACCGACGTGTCCAGGAGCGACCAACGAGAGTGACTAATGGGCCGTACAAGTTTCCTACTTGAAGTCCCGAGGATGGTCAATCCATACGAACCTAAGAAGTTACGGACAGTGACAGCTTCACTTACCTCATCGTCAAACGGAATCAGTCTCCAGCTCAGGCGATTCACGCCGAGGTCCCGTTACTGAAAGCATCAAATACCTTAATCAAGCCAGAGCCGACCTCCTCGAGTTCTTGGCACGTACCTGGACCATGTATGGAATGTTTGTGCTTGAGGCGACAGTAGAGATGCCGAGCGTTGTGTTGGAACGCAGGACTGAATGTTACTCCAATGGACAACGACCAGAGTCGTTTTATATCGCCGGACCAGCAAGACCGCTACTTTAACTTGTAGGTCACATACCGTTCCCAAGAGCACGACTGCAAATGCATTAGAACCACCTACTTGCACGCAATGTCAAATATACTCACCTCATCGTACACTGCGCGTTCTTTGATTCACCTTGTATGAAAACGCGTTTGGGTCAGTTTACGCGTTTCTCACTTGTTATGACTGGAATAAACGTCCGTTCCAGCGAAGTTCCCCGAGGTACGAGGACAAGGCGGTTCGGAAATTGGCGTGGCCACAAGTCGTCCTGAACAGTTGCAGAGTGAATGCGACGAGGGTGAGGTATTAATCAGTCACGGTCTAGACCGACGACACATCCCTGGGGCTGCGATTGGGACATTATGTTGGAGCAAACAAAGGCAAGCCTCAACTCGACTCCAAGTTCGGGCCAGCTCCGATATATAGGGCACGGTGAGTGTCCCGTTTGTAATATTCGAGAGGCACGACAACATGTGTGTGTGGTTGGGCTGAAGCGGGTAGACGGACACCGGAAGCTGTTACTCGAAATCCTCTGCCTTGAAGTTGGGCTTGAGAGCACAAACTTCAGATCCAGAGTAGAGGGGAGTGGTCGATATTGGTTAAAGGTTGCAAAGTTTATTGGGAGGGAAGGGTTTCACACCGCTGTGAGTTCTTCGCGGCTTCTGAGTAGAACGAAGATGATACGGGTAGTTTCACAACGGTTTCTAGAAGGCTCGATCGAGTCCACCAAACGGAGTCGTTCAGTTCAAGCTTTGTCAACGATCCAAGTCCCAACCCGACCTTCTTTCCCCAGTCCACATTCCTCGACACAGCTCTGAATTCCCTCCTTCATCTACCGGGCCACGAAAATGACGCTGTCGAGATGATTAGAGCGGCTTTGAACGAGGTGAGATGAATGAATAAGTACCATTTCCACCTCAACACAGCGGAAAGGACGATACTCCAATCGTGAGGTTGTGGTTGAAATGGTTGTTAAATGTCCAAATTCGTGCAACGCCAGTTTTAAGAATTGAGATACGAAGGACGAATAGAGAGCCACAGTCTATGGATACGAGATTGATCATGAAAGTCGGCTCCAGGATCACGGTGACTCACTCGGGCCGCGCATCCAAACTCTTTCCACGACCGCGATGACCATCAAACCACTCCCTCTCTCACTCGTTCACGTTCAAATCCTAGCACTCCTCATGCCGTCCGAAACAGCTGAACACATACACAAGGATAAATGAACATTCTAGATATGCACTTGTTTTGGGCAAAAACAGTATGTTGTTCGCCAAATTCTGACGAGTGTCCTACTGTTCACAGTCAATCCATAAGCCTCAGACGCGTTCAACCCGGCCAACTAGGGCAACGAATGAAGGGAAAGGAGGGGCGAATTGGGAGTTAAGCAGATACAGGAAGCTTGGATGGTACGTCGTCAATTCGCCGTATCATCAAAATTTCTCTAAATCCATCCTGAAGGTTGTATGCATAGGCTCGAAGGCCATTTCTCTGGTCGCTACTATTGGTCTCCGTACCGCCAGCCCCTCGCCATGGTTTAGGTGCACAACAATCGGATTTCAATGGCCATCAAACATCCCTCAAAGTTAACGTTTTCGACCCATCAAAAGTGGACGTTGAAACGTGCTCGGTCACTGAGAAGGATTCCTGAGGAGACCATGTAGCCCAAAGATAAATATTCCCAATGCCATAGTCCCTCCCTATTGTCAATGGACTTCTGAGTGAGGCTTCCCCTCCAGCGTCATGTATCTGACTGGACTCCCAAATACAATAGGGTGGGTCTGACCTATTTCCCGCCCCTACCCACCTTCATCCTGCCAATCCCCTCCTCCTTGTCCCTCCCCGACTGTGCCACCAATCATCCGGTCTCCTTCTCTCACGCTCTCACGCTCTTGCAGATCGTTCGCTCAGCGGCTGGTTTGGGATACGTGACCGCTGGATGGTTTGGGATACAGGTCTGCCCAATTACAATTGGGTACGCATTTTTGTTCAATCAATACGCGTCTGACGATCTCCCAAATATAAATGGATGGCTGAGCTCCCGATAACATTCGGGTTCTTTCGTTTGATGCGCGTCCAAAAGTCTCCCAATGATTAATGGGTGTCTGAGGCCTCAATAACAATTGGGCGGGCGTTTCATTTGATACCCCTTCCTCCCTTCCTCGCCCATTCCTTCCTCCTTTCCCCCCTCTGGCTTCACTAACAATCATTCATATCCGAATCTCACTTGGACCGTTGATGCAGCGAATGGAAATGAATCAGCCGGTCGGCTTGGAATCCGCCCAATAATATTTGGGTTCAGGCGTAGACTCATAGGTCGGAGGTGGCTGGTTGAATTGACAAGGTTCCTGAGGGAGCGAGGGCGTGAGATTGTAGGAAAGTGCACGTACGTCCTATTATAATTGGCCACTTTGATGATTGAGCTAACGTCTGCCCAATTATTATTCTGGTGCCCATTTATAAATGGCCCTATTGTGTACGGTCATAGCTCAGGCCCAATGGTAATTGGGCACTCATATCGTGGATGGGGTCCTCGATATCGAGTTGCCCTGAAAATCTCATGCTCCTTATTTCTCTCCTCCCACCACCGTCTCGTTGAGACTACACAGTTACCCCTCCCGTTCTCAAAGACAAGGTATGAGTTCTGTATTGAAACTTTCGGGATACTGATGAATTTCCCAGTGACTGCGAACAATGTCTGTTGATACGAAAATCCAGCCAGCTCGAGGTGACGACCAGGCCCCGCTGTGTAAGTTCTGCTTCTCGCGTTGTCAGTGGTCAGGGATCACAGGTTGACCTTGAAATTCCTCTAGCGAAAGGCTCTCCCATTTTGTTACCACTCCAAGAGCAGAGATCTTGGAATTCCGGTGAGCCTATTCATTGTGAGTGTCGCTATCGCGTTTTGTTGTTGAGTTTTGAGCTCAAAGCACCAGTGCTTCCCACAGATTTATTTTTGATGCTCCGTAACGACGCTTCCTCAAGACTGAACACTCTTGGATACGATACAGTCGCGCTTACCCCAAACCTCCACGTTCATGCGCATATCGATCAGGTGTGCCACGCCAAGCAGTCCGCCGAGTTTGGTATGGGTCATGGTCGCGATGGGGAGAGTGTAGAGCGTTGGACAATGGGACATCGACCAAAGCTGTAGTACGAGTTGTTACACCATATCCCATATAGTTTCTTTGGCTATGTATTATGCTAGTTTGTACCGAGACATGAGCAATGCACGAGATTGTTTGTTCAACAAGTCTGTGGTGATGAGCCATATAACAATGGGAATCGCAAGAACTCGCAGCCCCGTGCGATTGAATCACCTCGCGGCCCAGTTATCATTGCCTCGGGACTTGAACGCAGATGAACAATTCACAGCCAATTATTATCGTGCACTTTGTGTTTATATTCACGAGGGCACATAGAGCCCAATTATCATTGTACATTGATACGTGTTATCTATGCCAGCAATACATTCTGCAAGTACGCGAGCACAGCCCACAAAGTTCAAGAAATTGAAGTCTACGACAATTACAAACGTCCAAAAAATACAACTATACCTAACCGCTCTTAGATCCCTTTGTGGCCTTCTTCTTGGGAGCAACCCGCGCTTTCTTCGATGCTGGCGGTTCTTCGTGATCCGACTCCTCACCCATCCGTGTAGGTTTGATGATCGTGCGCGTGGGCTTCCGTGCGGCTATTGTGTCCGATAGGTCAGCTGGCGCAGAGGATTTTCGCTTTTTGGGCGGCGGAGCTGTGATGTCGCCACCAGGAGGATCGGGTCGCTTTGTGGTGGGACGGTTCTCTGCTCCATCAGAGGGTGGCCTGTTGACACTCGGTGTCGTCTGGTCAGAGCGGTCGGTGAGGGCTGTGCGAGGTACGGAGGCAGCTGATGACTCGGTGAAAGGCGGCAGAGAGGGAGATGGGGTTGTTGTTCCGCTCGCCTGATCTGAACCAACGGTGGTTGCGGTGGGCGTCTGGTCAGGGCAGTCGGTGAGGGCCGTGCGAGGTACGGAGGCAGCTGATAACTCGGTGAATGGTGGCAGAGAGGGAGATTGGGTTGTTGTTCCGCTCGCCTGATCTGAACTAACGGTGGTTGCGGTGGGCTTCTGGTCAGAGCGGTTGGTGAGGGCCGTGCAAGGTACGGAGGCAGCTGATGACTCGGTGAATGGTGGCAGAGAGGGAGATGGGGTTGTTGTTCCGCTCGCCTGATCTGAACCAACGGTGGTCGCGGTGGGCGTCACAACAAGCTGTGTGTTGGAATATGGTAGCGGCGGTAATGCTGAATCCGTGAAGCTTGGTGTGAACGTTGGAGGCCATAAAGGCTCAGCTGGAGGTGTCGTGTACGTGGAGGGTGGAGAAACTGAGGAAGATGGCGGCGCCATTGCTGGTGGTGCTGCCGAAGGCAATATGGCTGTTTGCATAGCGGTAACTCCTGTGTTCAATAAAGTCAAAATCGAATAATGGCGAGATAATGATAGCCTATGTACCGTAATTCTGGACAGTTGAGGGAGCTGTATTCATAAACCCCCCCTGCATCAGCGTCCAGTCTTCGACTTGTCCTGCATTTGAGTAGGCTATTATTATCAATCTCCCATGAGCGAATGCGAAGGAGGAAAAAAGTATGAACTTACCATGCATTGCTGCATCACTGTTCAGGCCCCAAGCATTGTTCCAATTAGAGTTGAAGAAGGTGCCCTCGTCAGAGGGCATAGCTATGCCCAGGTCAATCAGAAGGATCAAGTGAATCAGAAACAGAAAATATACCATTTGTCGCGGTTGTGCGATACTGATGATACGGGTTTCCTTGGAGTTTGTCTGACTCGTCTGAAGTTGCTAGAGGAAGGATGAGGTTAACACGGATGGATATACAGTAACGTTTCGAAACCACGTACCATTGGGATTGTCGGTTGAAATGTCGCCAAACAGACCACCCACATTTGCAGCGTTCAACCAATTGTTCAGCTCTTCTTGTGTGCATTGGATTAAAGTACCAGGCCCTCTGTCAGGGATAGAGGTAGCAGGAAATTCCGCCGATTTGAGGACTTCTGAGGGCGTTGAACCAATGTGTGCTTCCACCGCGTTGACATTGACCTCTGGAAGGTCAGCTGTTATTGGTAGGGACAGTGAAGATCCAGGGTCTGGAGTGAGTGCCGCAGGCAGGGCTGATGACGGTGGTGAGGAAGGAGAAGCCTCGGTCGTTTCTGCTGACAGTGGTGGAGGTGGCGGTGACAGCTCTGAGCTGGCAGTTGTGACGGTTTGGCGTGACTCGGATGGTGACTTCGAAATATCCGACGGTCGTCCGACAGACGCTGATGCCTCATCACCCTCTTCTTCGCCATGCTTGTCAGCCATCGCGTCCTCGAGCGCTTCCTTCGATACGATTCTTGACTTGCAAAATTCACTCGCTGGATGTTTGACGTATGTCAGCTAACAACTCCTGAATATAGACAACGTCACCTACAGAAGGCAGCCTTGCCGAATTCAACACACATGGAAGTAGCTGCTTTGTACGCCTCGGGATTGAACTCAAACATATCGACCTTCGAGACCTGAGAGCCCGGGACAACTCCTGTACAGCTGTACCGAGTTTAGGGGACCACCGAAAAGACAAGTACGTTACATACCTTCGGATATCGACCTCACCGTCTGTAGATCGGGGACCAAAAATAAATAGGAGGGCGCCTCCGCCAAAGAGTTTCCCAACAGCGTCGGTGATTCCTGATAGGATGTTTTCGCTGTTTGACCAAACACTGAAGGAAGGCAAACGTTAGCACGAGCCCAAAAGCGACAAACAATTGAATTACTCATGATAGGAGATTGCAGAACCAGTCCAATTGCAGCGAGTCTTGTACTCCTCCAACTCCTCTTGATACTTAGCCTCAATCTCTGCGATGATATTAGCCCTCTCTTCCGCTGTCTCGGCCTCCCACTTTTCCTGCGCAAATCGGTTTCTTTCGTCCACAGAAACCTTCTCGTTTGTCCCAGGTGTGTCCCCCTTCGCTTTCCGCCCATCCTCAAACTCTGTGCTGAGTTTTGAGTGCCAATACTTATTTTGGTAGTATTTGAATGGCTGCGGACGTCGCGGACGGGGTATAGAAAGACCCTTCACTTCCTGCAGCAGTGCGTTCAAGGCTTGTGTCTCTGGCGCCTTTTTCAGCCACCTATGACTCGCCCAGCTCCGGATTTTCTAGGTCAAAAGAGGTTATGGTCTGGCTCGTGTATCTGGGTCGAAACACGTACAGTACGAGTCTTAATTTTCCAAGTCTCACGTCTTTTGATCTCCTCATTACGTTCTGTCAGGTCTTCAATGGTATTTGTGTCGACAAGAGCCAAGCTAGCCGGATCAACCGTGTCGGGGTCGATCTCCACGTCGAGGGTACCCCATCTCTGAAGGAATTCCTCAATTACTTTGTTGTAGTACGTGGATGAGTTTTTGAAGAAGAGATCCTTGTGTTCTTGGGGACACGGTCAGTACGTGTTTAAATTCTCTGACCAAATGAAGAAAGAACTGACTTTCGAGAACTTCAAGCCGTTTTCCACGACCCCAGCTCTGTCGTCCGCGAGGATTGCCCATTCTCTTGCCCATATCCGAGATTTTGACGAGGTAAAACAGTCGCGGCGAATACAAATGGCAAGGGGAAATGGAGTAGGTCGATCGACTGGCTACAAATAGACTGCGATACGATGTGGCTGGCCCAATTATTAATGGTGGGCTTTTTTTTTCATGACCCGTACCTGATGCCCAATTTTTTATGGGCTTTTCGCTGTTTGACACCCGAACCCCGAGGGAGCCTCAAGGCTCTCTTGATAGTAGTTCTGCTGATACTGACGTCGAAGCCATCACCCCGTCATGGGTGCAAACTTCTCGCACCATGGCGAGTCCTCTCCTTGTTTGCAAACCTCCACGAACTCATTCCTCTCTTAGGAGAATACTTAGAGATTTGGGAGTATCCACGAGGATACAACAGATGGTGAACAATAGGCTAGGACTCGAAGAGGTGTATTTTTTGTACAGTTATGGTATCCGAATAAGCCGTAATACAAGAACACTTCGAGATTGCCATTGGAAGAAACGAGGTACGAAAATAAGTAATGAATACGTCTCCAATCAATCAGAACCGTACTGGGAAGGCTGCCTGTCGCTCGGAAATCCCTCCAAAAGGTAATAATTCTTCTTGTGGGCGTCAGCCAGGACTCGCCTACGTTGATACTCGCCTTCCCTGCGCAGATACTCTGCCTCTTTCGGGATGCTAAGCAAGATTTCCTCCAGCGCTTCATCTGGTGAGTGAAAGCGCTCGGGTGCAAGGCCACCCTCTTCGTGGATACGCCTCATTGACCAGTGCCATGCGCGGCTGTAGTCATCGACGGTCAATGGCTTCTGACAGCGCATAATGACCCATGGTGTGATAAGCATCCATTCGCCGAAGAATTCACTGCCGCGGTGGGTGAATGTGTCACGAAGGCGTCGGTAGAGTTCCTTCCGGATGTCCTGGACATATATCAGACTGGGGAGAGCCATAGATTGAGAATGGTTGGACGAACCTCTTTGCGCATGTAGTAAGCTGCCTCGATCTCTTTTTGAGTGCCAGTGGCATGTAGTGCATACCCAGGGAAGGCGAGTTGGAGTCGCTCAAAGACCCAGTTGATCCCATCCGCGATCAATTCGTTGTGCAGAAATTCATAGAAGTCTGTGAACAAGATGGCTTTGATGAAGGTCTGGTGGTGTGGGAGGAGGGGAGGTACGAATACTCGTTTGCGTCGATGCTAGGATTGATCAAGGCTGAGAATAGACATTCAGAATAAAAAAGTACGAGACGCACAGTAGTAGCCACACTTTTCTCCTCGTTGGAGGGTTGCTTGTTGTTGCGAGCTTTCTTCTTGCTGGATCGCGGCATGATGGATGCAAGAGTAAGAGTTGATGGTGAGAAATTATTAATGAGCAAAACTCGAACCTTATATAGCTTGTCCGATGCCTGAGCAGTCTGATTAATAGACAGTATTTACTTACAAGTCCTGTGAAGTACACCTGTTGGAATATTACGATGTTGCCACTCTCTGGAAACCAAAGCGGCGTTGCTCGTAGCAGGCCCTGAGATTATCCACACCCATGATCGCCTCACACAACATATCCGCGACGCCCGATGCTGCCATAAATGCGACGTCCTCCATCTTCTGTACACGGTAGTATTCATCGTGCTGCCCGACCTCCTCCAGGATCTTGAGTTTATAGGTCATGAATAACTGGCGATAGCTCTCCATCCCGGAGTGAGCCTTGTCTAGCAGCCGGGTATTATCCCTCTGCTTGGAAATGTATTGGTGGTAGACGAGGTCGCAGAATTCTTTATAGGTCTTGCTTTCTCCAAAAAGGGCGCAGAGCTTCTCATACAGGCATTGGGCCTTGCCCTCCCATTTTTGCGCGGCGAGAATGGTAGGTCTAAGGGGCAGCTGAGTGAGGGAAATCAAATTTATACAAGAGAACGAACTGCTCAGGAATGATGATCGTTGGTCGAGCTTGAGTGCTTTTTGTGACTGGTGACTTCCCAGATTCAACACTGAAGGTGGAATGGCATTGTATGTGGGTGAGACGGCGTAAGAATAGTGGTGATAAAGCGCACCTAGATCCCACCCCGTTCTGCCCAACGCACTTCTTCGCTGTACGCTTGTTCTGAATTTCAGTCTTGTGTCTGTAAATCAGAACAAAAGATTTCGTTGATGAGGCCTGTATCATACAATTAAGTACCGGAACTCACCGCTGATAATATTTGGCATGTTTCCGACGAGTAGCCTCTTGTTTCTGTGCCGTTGTAAAATGTTTCTTGGGACGAGGCATGAGAGTCGAGAGGAACGTAGCGAAACTAGTATTTGAATGAGCCGGTTTCTTGGAGGTACCAGTCCGACTTTTTCATCTCGATGATTCCTGCGCTAGTAATTAGCCAAGTGTCATAGATAAGCATACCGAATCGATTGGTGTACTTTACGGATCCAAAAAGTGGTGGTGAGAGTCGTGAACGAACAATTATATGTTCCGGAATGTTGCCGAGTTCTCCAAGCGCTCGAGGGTGAGAGAGCGCCTGCCGGCACCTGCTCCCTCAACCCGGGGAATTTTTTGTTTGATTTTTTTCTTCAGGTGGCTGTCACTTCGAAAGGCAGCCACTCTGTACATTATTTAGTGTCAAACTTGCCCTGTTCACATTTTTTCCCCCTGGCATTCCAGGTCTCTCTGCGCCCTGTAAACGTAGAGAGACAGTTAGATTTCGGTTGCTGCGTCGCGGACCTCTAACATTCAAGTTTACTCTCGGAGGTTCTTGCCCCTGGTTCGGTGTTCTGTCTCTAATTACAGACCTTTTACATGTTTCTGCGTTGGGATTCAGCCGATGATCACATTGTGTAGTTGTCAAGCGAGCGTTTTAGATCCCTCGCCCTCGTCGGCGCTTAAATTCTCCATGGGAGAATATAGGCGCCAGCGATGAGCCCCCAACGACAACGCCACTCCAAAGCTCATTGCGCCCGGTGCTAGAGTGTAAACAACAATATTGGATAACTGTATACCTAGTTACATTTAATTTGACCTATTTAACAGCTTTCTCCGGGCAGCGCCGTCATGCCCTCAGAGTGTACGCCCGTCGTGTTGAACGAGGGGCAGCAGTGGTCGGCTGGCAGCTCCTATTGGAAAACGTCGATATCAATGACTCCGACAGGTGAGAGATGTAATACCAACCTTTCATGAAGCCGAACAGGCCTGAACCATCAACGTCACCACGAGGCATAATCCTGCCTGCTTGCAACTTCTGCCTCCCCAAACCCCTTTGTTATTCTTCATCCTCGGAGTGTATCGCCCCCAGAATGAGACCGATATTGCCAACAAGCTGTCGTACAAAATGGTTAGAAGGACATGTAGTCGGCAAAAAAATCACGGCATACCTTTTCCTTTCACCGGCGCTCAGTATACCCAGCCCATAGGAACTATCATCTTCAGTTCTTGCGTGTGGGCTAAGCCCCCTTGTCGTTCTTCGCCGACTGTAAAGTGTGTTGTGAACCGTTGAGAACCTGCCGGGTTGAATTCAGAAAGAGGTAATAACCAAATAAGCAGCTCTCACCGTGGTTGTTTTTGCAGTCGTTTCTCTACTCCATAAGCCCAGGCTAGCTCCCATAGGGGCGGAAGCATTTCCAGGGCTCATGGAGCGGAGAGACGACCACAAAGACAACAATTGCAGCGAGTGCAATGGCTTCTGAAAGGTGAACTTACGTGAAATAGCAGGCCCGGAATGCGAGTCACAGGTGGCCGAATTTCACCAAGCTTGATCTGGATGGCATAACGCTGAGGTTGTGGCTCAGTTAGAGAGCGGGTATGGGGGACAGAGATGATGATATGAGGTGGAATAATCGAGATAGGTAGAGGTTTCCAAATTGCGGTTGTCAAGGGATGTAGATTTGAGATGGCCGGGTTGTTGTTCATCTAAGTAAGAGGTAGCAGACCGCGATCAGAAAACAGCTAGGGAGACTTGAAATTATTGCACATACCTGTCAGTTCTGAGGTGTTGAAGAACGTGGATTCAAGGCCATTGCTCAAGAGTCATGTCGCTGCGAGTTTATGACACGAGGACGAATTCAACCAACGAGTTCCGTAATGGGTCATGTACACGCGCCGGCGTGATACTTCTCAGTACCTAATAAACGTCAATAAAGGCGTCGAACTTTGATTCTGAGTGTCCGCGGCGCGTCGCCGGTGTCGAGATGCCAAAGGCTAACAAAAAAAAACAACGAGTACGGACATCGGACATCGCTCCCACCCAAAACACCGTCCGACATGAGCTATATTCTCAGTCACAATGTAGAACCTATAAACGAACGATTCATCTTGAAATGCAAACCCCTCCCCCTGCAGCAACCTTTCCCACCGAGATGAGCTCAAGCTATCTAGACACGGACTTTCACGATTCGGGAATGGTGTGGGATGGAGATAGTCTGACCGCCGATGGAGACAGAGCTGGCTTGGAGAAGCAGTCAGAGGAAGAGCCAGGGAGAATTAAGGTGAAGCCGAAGGACAAAGCAAAACGATACATCGACTCGGTGCGTTGTTCTTGACTTCATGCTCATATGTATCTCATTTTTGCTGGTAGGATGCCCCCTTGCTTACCTGGAAGCAAAGTCACCGAGATGACTATCTCGACTGGAATTTAATCACAGAGGGGAGAGGCCGTATGTTCAATGGCCTCTGTTCACGTTGCAGCATACCAAACCCATCCTTTCGATGCTTGGATTGTTTTGGACTCCGCGTTGTCTGTCAAGGCTGCCTTCTGAGAAGCCATGCCGATGAACCTCTGCATCGAATTCAGGTGCGTGTATATTCACATCAGTGTTTACATTCGAGCTTACCTGTTTGTCCTCAGGAATGGATTTTGGACCGTTTCAAACCAACAACTTTGAAGAACATTGGTCTGCGATATCAACTCGGGCATCATCCTGGTATGCGGTGTATGTCGCCCGTCATATCTGGTCATGACTTTGTTGTCATGGACTGGAACGGGCTACACTCTATTACCCTTGATTTCTGCGGGTGTGGCAGCAAAATAGGTGAGTACCGTGTTGAGTCGTCCGAGTGTGAGGCCCAACTCTGATGTGTGACATCAACTAGCCCCCCACCAACAGCTCATGGAGGTTGGGTGGTGGCCCTCTTCATACAAGGAGCCTCGCTCAGCCGCCACTTTCAGTCTACTACGCAACTATCACCTTACAAACCTTCAATGTCAAACGTTCCCTACAGACTTTGTTCAGGTTCTCGAGCAAATGATGGACGGAATGGGTTTAGTGAAGCAACCGGTGAGCCTTTAAATGCGGTGTTTTGCATACTATTCATTCACATATACTTTTAGGACCGCGAAGCTCAATTTCTCCTCATGTTGCGCCAATGGCGTCACATCAAGACAGCAAAAAGGAACGGCCGAGGTCACGAGCCTTCGGGAATCACAGGCACAATGAACGGGTCTGCGACAGTCGCATGTCGGGCTTGCCCTCACCCCAAAAAAAATCTTCCAGATGGCTGGGAGAAGGCCGCTGCTGATGATCAGTGCGAAGCTCAAGTTATACCGTTAGTTTCCACTCACTGACCCTTGCTTTTAGATTCCTCTATACGTTGTTTGCCGCCGAGGATGCGAACTTTAAGCAGAAGGCACGCTCACGGCCTAACGACTACCGGGATCCACCGCTTGGTCCCGGATGGGGAGCTTTTGTCCCAAACGACATCTACATGGATGAGGTTCGGAAGAGAACCAATCAGGAAGAGGTATGGGCGGTTCATCTGCACCAGATAGGCACTTCTCACTGTCATTTAGATCAGTCACTGTGTGGGCTTTCAAGCCATTGCCAGCGCAAAAACCAAGAAGTCAAAAGGTCTCCGCGCAACTGGAATTGGCTCTGTTACTTGTGCTCGTCATGAAACGTTCAGACCAAACGGGACAGGAGACCTTCAAGTTGGAGAAAGGTACAGTGTTAGTCTGTTCTTTCGTGGCGTTTTCGACTGAAAAACCATACCAGATACAGCAACATGGATTTTCTCGCCTTACGCAATCTCACGGGGTGTGGCCTCCAGCGGGTCGTCTTCTCTTACGACATAGCTTGTCAGTGGATGAGGAATTTCTATGCGCGCATGCGTGAATTCCCATCCGAGATGAGGCTCCCTGAGTCTCTGTCACTCATATTCAAGGTCCCCAAGTTCCACTTACCCGCACACGGCTTGGCATGTCTCGCAAAGTTCGCCTTCAACTACACCGTTGGAGTTGGGAAAACAGATGGAGAGGCAATTGAGCGGATCTGGTCATGGCTCAACGGATGTGCACGTTCGTTATCTATGATGACGGCGGGCGCTCGATGGGATACCATGGACGACTTCATGAACTATTGGAACCATCGCAAGACTGTCAATTTGGGTCAGCTTTCTTTGTATCTCTCCCCGAGCATCTCAATCTAACTCACTGTCTTGCTTAGAGTCTTCGCTAGTGAAGAAGATCGTTGCCACGATGCCAGAAGCGGTCATCAATGCCCGAGCTTTCAGTGCGTTTACGGAAGCGCTGAAGGAAGACTATGAAAAGGAGATAATGGAATGGCAGGCACTGGTTGTGCGCTGGGAGCAAGGTTTGTCGGACGAGTGTCCGTATAATGTCACCGAACCCGGTAGGTGTTCTGCGCTATTAGTTCATAACTTAATCTCCGACACATAGATATCACTGTGGCAAAAGTCAAGAAGGCATTGGCGGAGGAAGATCATCAACGTGAGATGGCTGGAGAGGGCTCTACCGTCTCAACAGCTAGCAGTGTGGTAATCGAGGGCCTCGATATCGAGGATTCACAGTACGTTCATGTTATTTTTGAGTCCCGGATTCTAATAACGATGTTGTACAGACAGCACTTACTGGCGATGCTTCAACATAAGAACCTTACCGAAGTTAAGAAAACTGCCATTCAGAAGAGGCGGACGGCACTCCTACAGCGAATCCGCAAATTCTACGCCAGCCTCTGTCACTTGTTCCCTGGGATTCAAAAGCTTGCCGACTCCGAATTAGCAGACAACAGCGACCACCCAGAATCTCTCAAATCCTTCCTTCCAAGTACTCTGAATCCGGCCATGCTACGACCAAACCCCTCTCCTGACACCTCTCCCTCGACCTCTTTTACATGTCCAACAGAACTCATCCTTCTGGAGGACCGGCTCCGCTTCGCTCAAGCGCATGAAGCATTGAGTCGGTTACGAGCTCAGCTCCGTGCAAGAACAGTTGCGTATAAAAAGTCATCGCGCGTCGTTGCTTCGCAAAGCATGTACCTCAAGACTCGGACCCTTCAGGATCAAATCGAGGCAAAGGTTAAGGCGCTGAGCGAGACTTACCGTCGAGCTCGTGCTGCCTTACTGACCTTACGCGGCGAGGGTGACTGGATGCTGTCATTACGGGAGCTCCGACCCGAGGATGTCCGTGGTATCAGTGAGCGCTTATTGCGCTCCGGAGAGAAGGAACAGCTACAGAGGGATCAGGAACGTGCTGGAATGACGGCTAATGAGATCAACACCGTGTTGAATGGCGTCAACGTACCAACAGTCCCCGTCAATTCCACACTATCATTGGGCCAGAGTAAGGAACATCTTTCCTGGATATGGTTCACTCACCGTGTTGTTGTCGAGGGGGGTGGCCCGATGACATCCATCTCAGGAGAGCAGAGAGCTGACTTCGAGGAACTTCAGGAATGTGAGTCTTAACCCTCTCCGAGTTTCCTCAAATTAGTATTCATTGTTTTATCTGCAGGTCTACGCTCTGAATGGTGCAAGGCTCGTGCACGTTCTCAGCGACCACGTGAAGAACTACGTCTCGTAGAGGAGGAGATGCGGCGCTCAATTGAATTTTGTCGCCATCAGGCACGTTGGTGGGAGAGGCGAATCAGACAGCGACCTGACGTTTCACCATGGCTTCAAGAGGGCTTGACGGCATATGCTAAGGAACACATCGACACCGAGCTGAGACGGGCCGCGAAGTGGGAGGAATCATGGGCTCCGATCCGGATGCATTCACGACATGTTCTTCAGATCCTTTCAGATCCGAAGTTCAATGCTATTCTACCAACGGTTCCTCTGCTCGAAGTGGAGATCGACATGGATGAAGGTATGGAGAATTTGATAGATGACGATGTTTAGTATAGTGTTGGAATTAACTGTCTAGTTGCTTGTACGATATGTGGAATTCGGGCAGTCATGATTGATGTATGGCTTGCCCATTTATCATTGGGACAGCTCACCCATTGATATTTGGGCAAAGTGGGTGTCCCTACGTCGAGGTTGAGTAATAGATGAATTTGGGCCTTCCTAATCAAGATGGCTGCAGACGATGGCGAGAAGCCGACTGTGCCTGTCGTCGGTGACCTTAACGACCCGGCAGAGAACAGAAGGACACATCTCATCAAATGGTGGGCGGGGAGGTTCCATTTGTTTGACATGTGCGGGAGATCTCATAAATTTATACATGTCGAGAGTACGTAGTGATGCTCAAGTGGATACCAAATCAGTCGGCATCAGTCGAATGAGCGAATCGTAGTTTTTGATGAGTGTCATATGATACGAGTGTCGGGAATAGCTAGTCTGATACTGAGACATATGTTTTACTATATAGCTCGAGAGGGGTGCGTGAGGGAGCTCTCCCGATGGTAATTGGGTTTCACAAACCCGAATATTAATGGGTAGCTTCTGGGCCCGAAAACGACAGAGCCTACCCATCTTAGTCTATCATTGGGTGAGTATACGCGGGAGGGGCTCACCCGATAATAAATGGGCAAGCTCGTACATCCGCAAACCGATTACTATTGGGTAGCTGCTGTGCCTGGGCCTATTTGTAATTGGGAGAACCCTACACGCACCAGATTCCCATTTATTGTGTAAATGGTCTTGGAGGGTGCAAGGGAGATGCGGATTCGAATGATGAGTATTGAAGCCGGAGGAGGGAAAGGAGGGAGGAATGGGCGGGGAAGGGGTGGAAAACAGAGCAGACTGACCCGTTTGTAATTGGGAGCTCAGGGGACAGACACGCCTGCCCTATTGCTCTCGAGAGGTCAGACACCCAGTTACTATTGGGAGATTGAGAGATGCATATCCAATTGTTATTGGAATCTCAGACGCCCGTTTATAATCGGGAGATTCAATGCGAGACGCGTGTCGAATGAGACAAGGCACGTACCCAATTGTTTTTGGGAGGCAAGACGCCCGATTATCATTGGACGATTGCGAGACGTGTATCGGGTGAGAAAAGGCGCGTACCCAATTGTTATTGGGAGATCGGCAGACGCATATCCGAATCATTCAGCAGACGCGTATCCCAAACCAGCCGCCCGATTATCATTGGACGATTGCGAGACGTGTATCGGGTGAGAAAAGGCGCGTACCCAATTGTTATTGGGAGATCGGCAGACGCATACCCGAATCATTCAGCAGACGCGTATCCCAAACCAGCCGCTGAGTAAACGGTCTGCGAGAGCGTGAGAGCATGAGAGAAGGAGACTGGATGATTGGTGGCACAGTCAACGAGGGAGAAGGAGGAGGGGATGGGTGGTATGGCGGGGTAGGGGGCGGGAAATAGAGCAGACCCGCCCAATTGTTATTGGGAGACCATTCAGATACGTACCGCAGGAGGGGAAGCCTCACTCAGGTGTCCATTCATGATAGGGAGGTACAATGGCATAGGGGATATATATATTAGGGCTACATGGAGTGTTGGATTCCTTAAGGACCATCAGGTTTATGCCACACAGATTTCTCGTGCCTCCAGGAACATGACAATCATGATGGTTTGAAGGACAACCCTTGGAAGGGAGGTATCAAATGGCGGTCTTCGCGAGGGTACGTTAGTTCCGCTTTCAGAATCGTCAAGTCTCACCATTCACAACAGATTTTATAGGTGCATTCATACTTTTGTGTCCTTACTGAAGTTACGAGAGGCTGGGTGTCGATGAGGAAGGTACGGAAGCGATGTGTTTGTGCAACGAGGTATGTTTGAATCGTTTTCACTGGGATGGTACGGCCTCACTGATCTTACCCGTTGGCTGTTGGAGAACAGATTCGTTGGTCCGAACCCTAGAATGCGTTTGTGGAGATATCTTAGCCACCAGTTGAATCTGTCAAAGCACTGTCATTGCAGATCTTAGCTGGGCATGAACCGCCGTGGATTACGAGAGGGTGAGACGTTCAATTTTGATCGCTTTGACTGAAAACTGATTGATAGTGTTTATAGAACGAGGATACGAAGGATGTTGCATGTGAGATATAGCACAGGGCCCGAAGGTCGGCAGCGAACGCACTCTTGAATATCATGTTGAACCTCGTAGACTCGGAACAAAAAGTTATGTATCAAATACCATTGGATATCTAAGTTTGTCGGGCCATATCACGACACCAGTGACAGGGATAAACCTGACCCAATCTCCATGTAAACGCAACTAGAGACTAGACTAAGATGAGCATGGGTTGCGAGAGCTACACTTGCACGGAGCGAATACTGACATGACCTCAATCGATATCTCCAATGTCGAGGTCGAGGGTCTGCGCGGCGGTGTTGGAGCTCTCGGATACTTTTAACAAGTGAGAGAGGAATATGGGTAAGCATAATATAGTTACATACAAGTTCAAAATCGGGCAAGAATTACATGGGAAGTCAAGATGATACGGAAGTTTGATCTAGCATGCGACTACGGAGTAATCTAAATCATCCACGCACGCAACAGTCTCCGACACCAAATCATCTGGAGATTGTGCATCAGAACCTCAACGTATACAGGCACGGATGAAACATAGTACATACACCATTTCTTGAGGAATCCGGGTTTGGCCCAATGAGTTGATGGACCTTTCGTTTCTGTTGATAGTCTCGCCGTGAATTCAGGTCCTGCATCATGTTTCACAGCGGTCTCTGCGCCTGGAGGAGTAGGTAGAGATGCTCGGCGAGTGCTGGAGGTCGTGGGTTCTGATGATTTCTGAGCTGCGTGAGTCGTAATGGGATCTTGAGGTGCTGAGACATGTGCCGCCAATGTCGAGGCTCCATCCTTGAGGGGAGGGTCTGCCAGCGAAATCGGAGGAGATCAGACAATGACAAAGAGAGGAGAGGGATGGAACGAACCATGGTTCACCTGCGCAAACCGATCTGAATCACTCAGAGGTTGAAAGATGTTTTTGTCGAATCCAAGAGATCGAGCGAAATCGGCGGTGGATGGGTCAAACCCTCGGAGGAGTTGATATTGGCGTAGGGAGTCGTAGGCATTGTTCGACGAAGAGAATGATTGGGAAAATTGAGAGATACTGAATGTCGTTGGAAGGCCAAAGTCAAGGCAGAGGTTGTCTGAGAGCTGAGACTGGCCGTCTTCATCAAAGGACCAGAAATGGACGGAAGAGGTGCCGCCATTGTCCAAGCCGAAAGGAGGTGGTTGAACAAAGAGATAGATCGGTTGTCGGGATCGTTGACGGGCTGGAGAGTGCGAAAGGTAGCCTTCCAACGAGGCGCGATGGAAGAGAAGGTCTGAAAGATGTTAGTAGATGGAAGGGGAGTGGAAAATGAGGACGCACAGTAGACACTCAAATCTTCTTCCATAGATATTCCACGCGCACCAAAAACACTCCAGGCTTGTGCCATCCACGCCCACTTTGCATCCCAATTCCACCCCAACCAAAGAATACCTCTACCATTGAGTGTGAATCTACTCGAGGTGTTAGATGGAAGGAGTGGGTGATGTTTTTGAAACCCACCTTGTCATCCCATCTGCCAGCAATTTTTGATGTGAAAGACTACTGTGAAGACTCTCCCAGGAGTTGTTTACGACAGCGATGGGGGCGTTGGTCAACCTCATATCACCGTCGGCCGAAGAACTCGTTCAGGCACCCTAGTCGAGGCACCCGAATAAGCGACTTCACGGACAACAACGTCATCGACATGCTTCGACTTGAGGCCCGCCAAGAAGCGCAATAAAACGTCCTCCTGAACGAGCTCTGCGGTCAGAGGCAGTTCCTCGTTATGGAAAGTCCAAAAACTGAGCCAGGGAGTTGGCCCCGGTAGACCACGGCAAAACACTCCCCTCGCCGGATCCAACCACATCTCTTCTATCCCGCAATGCAATTGTCGCTGTAAACAGTTGATTCAACTGTATCCAAATATCATACTGACTACTTACAGACAAACTACGGAGATACACTCGACCTACAATCCCTGCATTCACCTGTGCAGCCGGCACCAGCTCTGAAGGAACATGTCAGCGAAACTCGACCTTTGGCATCCAATTGGTACGTACCGTTGTATACCAATATTGATGGAATTGTCGACAGGTTGTAGCCGTACATTTGAGGTCCGTTCGATGTCCTAGAACGATTTGAGCATCCGCACAATGGGAGGAGAGATAAAACGGACAGGCTCATCAACATAGAAAAATCTTTTTCAAACGCCTGGAACGAGTTTAGCATCCGTCAAACAAACAACGAGTTGATCCCAGGCGTACCTTTCTCGCATCTGGGCCCCTGTATTCAACCATTGTGAATACTCTGCCAGGTCTGTCTACAAGTTCCGCCGTACAAATCAACCTATCAGCTCGAACCCGATCTTCTTCACAAGATTCACATCGGCATTGATTTTCACCGTCGTCCCGCGGGTACCGGCCTATGTGGACATTTTTTAGCTTGCAAATTGCGCCCCGCTTCACTTCGAAATACTGGAAAAGAATCAGATATGGGCACTTAAACGACCCTTCCCGCTTACCTCGTCCAACTCTGTGCGTTCCTTCTCCTCCGCTCGAACAATCGTTGTCGTGTAATTGATCTGATCTCCGTTAACATGACTGAAGTTTCCGCCTGTGATCTGGAAATTTTGTGCGTTTCGAAAGAGCTGAGAAGACATTGAGATGATGAACAGGCGATACGTTGAGTACGAGGATGGAGGGTGGAGAGGGCGGTGGTAGGGAAACAACCCAGATGAGGCCCCATGAGCAATTCACACCCAGGCTGCGATCAGAACATGCGATGTCCACGCTGTCTCGTTCAACAGCAATTCCTCTTTTAGACCTTACCCGTACTACGCCCACACAGCCTTCCAGAGCCCAGACCAATGCTGTCGTTATCGATATGAATGTTTCCTGTCACAAACGCGATTGGGTCTCGATAAGTTCACTCACCGCTGAGATCAACGCCCTCTCGAGTCTTCTATTTATGCCCGACTTCCCAAATCCATTCTGATATGCAGTACTCATGGTAACTTCGGTATCTCGTCGGGCTTGCTCACTTGTATCGAGAACGACCTTGAGAAAAATGTAGCGAGTGCCGAGAGTAGTAGTAGTAGTAGTAAGTTGTATCTTGTGCGCATTGAGCCTCGGAGTGGTGGGCGTCGTGAAATAAGGAGCATGGATCGGGATCGGCCCGGAACTGGATTCAGGAATTTCGTGTAAAGCGCCCATTGGCGCCCAAGCCTCGCTTGTACATCTACGACGTCCCTCCCGTTCCTTTGCTTGAGTGACAGTCACCATTTTGTAGCATCGAAACCCCAGGCTACTTCTCATTATTGAGCCGAATACCAGTTCTCAAAGTCGGCTGTACGTGATTGGTACCAGTCCTACGCTCATGTGAGGCTCATGCTCTCGATCGGCGTTTTTCGAGGAGTCCATGTAGCCCCGATATTATTGTGGCCAGGAAATGTGTCCCTCTCCATTATAATGGGGACTCACTGCAGAGACATTGCTCCAGTCCAATAATAATGGGGGTGGCTCCCGCTCACCCGCCCCTCCTACTGCACCCTTCTCCTCTGTCCCTCACGCTGTTGATAGTCGAGCGTCGGCATGTACCGATGATAAGCTTTGTCTGTTGAACAGGTATGTATGATCTCTATCATTCGTGCCAGCACTCCCGCGAAGCGGGGAGGAAAAATTGGATGCGACCTGGGGGGGATTTGCGTGGTTCGTCCAATAATAATTGGTATGCCGTAGTATCGGATCATTTTCTGTTCGGGGTGTCGGGTGCCCGACGCACGGAAATACCAGGCGGCGGGGATTGCTTTTTGCCCCTGCCTACCGTCCTTTACGTGTGCTGACGGTGGCGGGTCATCGGGCATCACTCACCTGTAGTATATACCAGCTCTTGGGTACTCAGATGGATACAAGAATCCCGTACCAAAGTGGTGGGGAAGGGGAAAAATCCGCGGTTTGGCCAATAATAATTGGGAGGCCGACGCGTTCTCGTCCCAATCACAGATGGGAAATTTCCGCGTTCTACCCAATAATAACTGGGCCGTATCGTCGTCGGATCGTATTCGGAGTGTCGGTGCGTCGGTGACCGACGCGTCCCAATCACAATTGGGGGATTTGTTTTTTTCCCTCTCCACCGTCCTTCGCGTTTACTGATAGTTATAGGTCGTCGCTAACCCACACTGACCCTTGGGTATTCGAAATACATACAACAACGTCGTGCCAGAGCAGGGGTGGGTAGAATTTGCCTGGCTTCCCAATCATTAGGCAGCCAGCTCCTACGCTATTCGCGTGGCCCTCCCAATAATTATTGGGCAGGCAGGCAGCTCTTCCGCTATTAGACGCTCCGGCTTGGTCTATCCCATTATTATTGGACTACTAGCTCGCTTCCTCCTCTACATTGCCCTGGTTTTCCCAATAATAATTGGGCAGGTAGCCTCCTCCTCCGCTATTAGGTGCTGCATCGATCCCATTATTATTGAACCACTAGCTCGCTTCCGCTGGGCAGGTAGCCAGCTCCTACGCTATTCACGTGGTCCTCCCAATAATTATTGGGCAGGTAGCCAACTCGTCCGCTATTAGGCGCTCGGTCTATCCCATTATTATTGGACCACTAGCTCGCTTCCTCCTCTACTTTCCCCTGGTTTTCCCAATAATAATTGGGACGGTTCCCCCAAGGTTTACATACGTGCGGGACAGCTCAGATTTGCTTTCCTTCACTTTCCTCCCACGGTTCATCTCTTGTTCCTCAACCACGACCATCAACCTCAAGCATCGGTGAGCTGACCTGTGCCCTCTTCCCTGTCGACGAGTGCTCATTTTTCTATTGCCCGATCCATACCGCAATAGTTCAGGTCAGTACCAAACCGCTCGTCTTTCATCTGTGACCTGTGTCTGACATTGATTGTAGTACATACCCGCACAACCCAATGAATTCCACCAGGAGTACCGCCATCTCGAACAAAGAATCATTTACACACCGTATGTGCTTATCAGCTGCCTGTCTTTATTCTCCGACCTGCGGTTGATGCTGTTTATAGAGTCTGTAGGTCCGACCCACAACCGCACGAATCCCACCAAGAAAACCACACTTTTGAGTGGAGAACCATACATACACAGTACGTGCTTGTCCCTGTTCCTGCACTGTTGGCTGACCTTCACATCCGTTCAGCTCCACCTTTTATGACCCCTGATTTCATTGTTGGACGCCTGATTCTTTCCTCACATCATGTGTCCCCGAAATGTTTCTTATCGCATATTGACCCCGCATATCTCGGTCACCTTACACGCGCGTCGATGGATGGGGAACACGTCGAACGGGGATGGGTTAGAAAATTAGGAGCAAAGCTTTGATAGTGACAGTTTGATAATAGTGTTTGTTGAGCTCTCGATCGATCAATGTACCCACATTAAACGTCCTCAGGCCATCAAACCTGATACTTGATAATTATTATTCATGCTCAATAAACCTGACTCTGAGAAGGGCGAGTACGCCCAATAAATACTGGGAGCTGAGGACCGTTACGCGTCAAACCGAACAATGTTTGAATTTGATATCTAATTAAAGGATGTACAGTACTTTCGATGGTGACAACGATGTCACCCTACATCAAGAAGTCAAAGGAACAGGTCAGAAGTAATAAGTTTCAATAAGGCTTCAATGACAGACATCAGACATCGGACGCAAGACAGAACTACAGCGCGAGGCACGAGTTAGTATTCGAGTGACTGTGTACGAGCGAACAGGCGTACTAATGAACAGCAGACTCCTCCTCTACTGTGCTTCCGCCCTTCACCTTCCTTTACTCTTCGGCTTCGTTACCGTAGCGTTCATAGCCTTCTTCCGACCCCCCCTCTTTGTTTGCTCATCTGCTGCCTGCGAGCTGTGCTCCTCAATAAAACGTGTGGGAGGTCGAATGGAGCGCCCTGTTTTCCTTGATGCGATGGGTTGTTGATCTGGCACCAAAGCGATCTTAGTCCTCTTCGGATCAGGTTCGGTGACCTCATCAGTCGGCGCGGTCTTACGCTTCCGAGGAGCCCTTTTGGGGGGCAGAGCTGTCGGTTGTGAGGGTGGAGAAGGAGTAGAAGGCACCTGAGGGCTCTTGGCAACCGCAGACAGGTTACTGTTCTCTTTCCCATTAGCCATTGGCTTCGCGATGACGTTCGACGTCTGGATTGCCAGATCCCGCAACACAGCTGGAGCCACTGGGTCTGACAGGGAGGCAGATGGTGGAGGCATGGAAGCCAGCGGGGCAGGAGATGATGCCGATGGTGGGGGTGGTGCCGAAGGGAAGGTAGCAGGAGATGATGCCGATGGGAGGGATGCCACCAATGGTGAGGGTGGTGCCGGAGGTGGTGGTATGGGCGGGAAAGACCATGCGTTCTGAGAAGGGGATTGTTCTGTGCTTTCTATCATTGGGAAAGCCTGCTGGCCATCAAAGGCTGCACCTGGAAGGGGTAGCACGTCAGTAAGAATAACGTGTACATTGCCAATCGGCCCGAAACTCACCAGGTAATCCCCAAGATGAACTGTTATCGGTAAATGAATACGTGCTGTTATTGTTGTGAGTCGACAACATCCCCTGAGCCCCGAAGTCAGAATACATCGGATTATTGTAGGTCGGAGCTGGAGGATTTGACACTTAGTGAGCAGAACGGACGGAAAGGAGGCGTAAACTTACTATTCTCTGCTGCGGTACGATACTGGTAATAAGGTTGTTGAGCGAGCCTATTCAGTTCTTGCGGTGACGCTGCGGGGTGAAATGTAATCAGCTGAGGAATAGGAATACTAGCAACATGAAGACATACCATTGAAAGAAGCGTTCTGCATGGTCAGGCCTCCGAACAGATCTTCATAGGTGGCATCGGCCATCCACGGATGGAATTCCTCTTGAATTTGTGATGGAATGGTAGGCGGAAGGACCGATGGTGAGTTCGCTTCAGGCAGCGTAGTTGTCATCAATTCTTGTCTGTTGTCCGAGGACTGGGGTATGCTAGAGGTCGGTGTTGAGGGTACATGAGTATTCAGGGCGTTCGATGCTGGAAGGGCCGACGCCGTTGGTGTAGGCAAGAAAGGCTGAATTGAACTGGTAGGAGCAATCTGGTCTGAGGTCGTTGAGGAAGGCTGAGATATCGGGGTCTCTGATGACGAAGAATCCGGAATTGCTGGGGGTAAGGTTATGGTGGAATCGTTTGTGTGAGATGGTGCCGGTGAAGTCGAAGTAGTGGACGTTGTTGACGTAGCAGCGATGATTGGTTCATCTGATGTCGTAAGTTGTCTGTCAGCTTGAGCGCCCGCTGGCACTGCCATTTGGTTCGGGCCGGCGACTTTAGCGCTGTCTAAATCGCCTTCGCCTTCGCCTTCGCCTTCACCAACACCGCCATCGCCATTCTCTGCTAAGTTAGCCAATGTCTCTTTCGAAACTACACGGGATTGGCAGTACTCCTTTGCTATAATCAAGGTATGTCATATCCAGCCTCTCTACACATTCAGAACGGTTAAGCTCACCGAACGCTGCTTGGCCATAGCGGATGCACATCTCACTGGCGACTTTATATGCTTCCGGATCGAAGTCACAGATGTCGGCCCTCGAGACTTGAGCATTTGGGATCATACCGGTGCAACTAAGAATGTTTATCTCAGTAGAGGTAACGGGAAAAGAACTGAATAACGTCTGACTTACCTCTTCACAGCGATCTCACCATCACTTGTGGCAGCGTCTGGAGCGAAAACAAAAAGCACTGCACCACCTCCAAAAATCTTGCCGATGGCATCTGTAATTCCAGGGAGTACGTTCTTTGCATTCTTCCAGACCCTGATACGAGAATCCAAGGTAAATTAATTTCCCAATAATTATGTCGGAGGAAGAACTTACTCGTAGTACGACAGTGCCGTTCCATCCCATTCGCCCTTCTGTTGATACTCCTTCATTGCCTCCTGGTAGGTCTGCTCAAGCTCGTCCAACACCTGTTGCCTGAACTCCTCGGGTTCCTCCTGCCACTTCGCTGCACAGAATCTATTCCTTTCTGCGACGTTCTCCTTCTCTGCCGGTTTGTTTTCCTCTGACAGACCGTTTCCGTCTGTTCCACTGTTCCTTTTTCCCAGACACGCCGCCTTAAAGTCGTCACGGATTCTCGTGTCATAGTACTTCTGCTGGTAGAACTGAACTGGTACGGGCTTACGCGGCATGGACATGGTGAGTGTCTTAATCTCGTTGACAATGGTACCAAAGCCTGAGGGATCTTTCTTCTTCTTTGCTGACCATTGATTGCGCGTCCAGGACCCAAGTCTCTACAGTCTGATCAACAAATGGGTAAGAGTTGTTGGGTGCGGCACATACCTCGCGTAAGTCGCGCTTGAAGTTGGCCTGCGCCACAATCTCCTTATTTCTGGCGTCCATGTCCTCGATCGCGTTCACATCCGGGAGCACGAACTGGCTGGGGTCGGCATTTGCAGGATCTGAGTCTAGAGAGAAGTTTCCCCACTTCTCGATGAACTCGTCGACAATGTGGCTGTAAGCCGCTTTTGAATCGCGCGTCCACATGTCCTTGTGCTCTGTCATGTATGGTGAGTACTTCAGACTCATCTACACGCCACCTTCAACTCACTGTTAATAATAGCCAGTCTCTCGCCTCCAGGGTGTACCCAGCTTGGTCGACCAACCGGTTTTCCAGTACGTTTCCCCATGTTTGCCTACTGAATTCTTGTGCTGACGCAGAGTAGAGTCGTTGAGAGAGGGGAAAAAATGCCCAATAATAACGGGGGAAGAATCGTCCCAATAATAACGGGCGAGGCGTGGGTAAGATCCTACAGTTTCGAACCAGTTCACCGAAACATTGACATTTTGGTGGCTAACGTTCGCTGGGACCGTGTCACCGTTCCAATATCTCCCATTCCGGATTGTCTCCGGTACGCAAAGTGTTCTCTGAACCTTAAATTTCTGTACCGGGTTCTCTTTAGGCCAGTAAGTGTCATGAAGTGCCGCTTTTCCCCCTATCTTTTCCTCTCTCAGCGCCTATTCCCCTTTCAGCGCTTACTTGTTTCTTTGACGCCTACCAGACGCCCATTTCCCCTTCCCACATATCTCCTTCTCACACTATTGTCTTCTACACCTTCTTCACGACCCATTCATTCTATTGTTCTTATTGTCTTCTCTCATCTCCTAGTTACTCATTCCGGACTCGTTATTGTTTTATACTTGACTACTATTGTTTCCTTATTGTTTTCTTATTGTCTTTCCTATTCGTTCACGACTCATATCTCAGACCTCTGACTGGGTATATAAGCTAGGTAGTTTACACCTGGTCCCTCATCTTGACCTCTTGTCGTTGGGACCAGGTGAGTAGTTATTTCTATCTTTCTCTATCTGCAATGTATCTGACTTGTCGTTGGGACCAGCTATCTACCTGCTCTTGCCCTTTGCTCGCTACCTCTGTCGTCTCTGTCGTCGTCTCTGCTAGTCGACTTCCGCCGCCGTTGCTTCTATAGTCCTAGCGTCTAGCGCTTTAGGACAGTAAGTCCGAGACTTTGTTGTCTCTATCCACGACTTTTGCTCAGGTGAGCCAGTCCTCGAGGCGTTTGGGTTGTAATTGCTTGAATTTACACCCCAACAGGTTTCCAGTCGCCGACGTCAAACCCTCGCTTCTAGTGCTTCTCTGCAGCATCCACGGTCGCCTCGCAACAGAAGAACAAAGAAGTCGGACTCACCATTTCCAAGAAGTCGAACTCCAACTGGGTACGCCCCCGAGATGAGTTTTTCTGCCGTTCGCGGTGAGTTGTCGATAATTTCCTTGCAGCAGAACTCGCTATTCAAGGTCGAGGCGGTATCTACCAGTTAGTATCTCACTGTTGAACTGAAGAAGTCGGACAGAAATCAAAGAAGTCGGATCCTCAGAATTAAAGAAGTCGGATCCTCAGAATTAAAGAAGTCGGATTCTCAGAATTGAAGAAGTCGGACTCAGGCAAGTAAGCCCGCAAGGCGTTGCCCTGAATATCTCCTCGTCGGGTTAGCTGCAAGGGTACCACACTACCACTCGCAAGCGTTGAGCCGCCGCTACCTCTTTGCAATCATCTTGGAGCAGCAAATAGTTCAAGGCCTCGCGATTCGAGGAGTTCGTTCATGAGAGCGTCACTGGTAAGTCCTTGAGGCCGTTTCTAATGATCTTGAACCGAAGAACTTGGTTTGACGTCGGATTCTCAGATTCAAAGAAGTCGGACTTCGGCAGACATGTCTGCCACGCGCTACACTCAATATCTCCTCTGTCGGGTTAGTTCTCTTGCAATACGCCGAGCGAATCTCCTTGGGGAATTGCTTAGGAAGTGCTGAGCGGCGGACGGGAACCTGGGAGTTCCAATTTGGACGTTGTGGAATCATTTGGGCATCAGGAATTGCGCCGCTATTTCAGAGGGGATCGGACAACAATGGGACGGTGTGGAGTTGAGTAGATATTCGTTTAGTTATTTACCCTCGACATACTAGATAGTTATCAAATCGAAAAATCAAACGCTATTCTACTATGACTCGAAAGTAGTAAGATACAATGCCCTGAGGTAGAAACATTTATTTTTGGCAGCACGGCGAACACGGCGAGTGTAGAATGCATTGGGTGCGTAGAGCAAAATTGTCTCCTCAGCATCGTCCTTCGAGAGGTAGTCATCCCTCGGAACATTGCTGTTCTTGTACCACCATCGCATTGAGTGAGTTCCTGCAGCCATGTAATCCTCCAGCGAGATCTGCTTTTGAAGGTCGAGGACCCGAATTGGTGCAGTCGGCGTCCATACACCATTTGGCATGGTGAACACGTCGCGCATCTCTTTGTAGATAGCCATACGAATGTCCTTATCACAAATACTAGTCAGTAGAGCATTTCCGAAAAGATTCTCGTGTAGGCGTACCTCTTTCCTCACGCGATTGACCTCCTCAACCTCGGTTACACTCCCAGCTATATAGAGAGCAAATTCGGGGAGGTGGCATTGGAGCTGATGGAAAATCCAGTTGATACCCTCGGGAACCATATCGTTGTGAAAGAACTCATAAAACTCCGTGAAGAGCAAGCCTTTGATATGGATGCGGTGTTCGGGAAGGAGAGACGGAACAAAGATACGGTAACGCTTTGGACTAGCCTAAGTACATGATACGGATTAGCGTGGTTCAAGAATGAAAGACTAGGCTACACACCGGGACCCTCGCCTTGCGCTCGAGTTTTTCTGTCTGGTGGGTGTTGTCGTCTGGATCGGCCTAGCAAATGGTGTAAACGTTATACTTAGTTGATATAGAGCTGATAATGAGCTTCAGCTTACCTTCGACCTCTTTGTTGATGCTCGAGGCATAACGAACTAACTCGGGGATTGGGAGGACTAGTGAGACGCAAGGGAACTGGGAAAGAAAGAATGAGGGAAGAACGATTCGAAGCTTATATACCATTTGACGGCAATCCATCCGGACGATGATCTTCGAGCCGGCTCCCGGATCATATCAGACTTAACTCTGCAGAGTTCATGGCTGGGGAAGCAACAACATCAATAGATTACGGGCAATACACTACTTGCGAGCTTTCTGAAACGAAAACTGACCGCGCTCATACTTCTTCTTGACATATTCAATGCCCATCAACGCCTCACAGAGTAGGTCCCCAATTGCCGAGGCAGCAATAAACGCCTTCGTCTCCATATCGTTGACCCGCCAATATTCATCCTCCTTTCCAACCTCCTCCCCCAATTTGAGCTTATAATCCGTAAATAGCCTTGTGTAGCCCTCCATGTCCCTATGTGCCGAATCGAAAGGTTCAGTATAAGATGGTTCATCCTCCGATGTTTCCCTCCATCTGGCGAGGTAACAATGGTACAGGTCGTCGCAATAGCCATGATGTGTCGGGTGTTGTCCATACGCCTCGAGTATCTTCCTTTGAACCCTGTCGGCCTTCCTTAACCATTTGCGAGCTGCTAACACACGAGGGCTATATGGGGAGTACATTGCTGCGTTGAGTACAGCATTGAGTTTGGACTGGGAGTCGGGACACTGACTGTTCAGGTATTGTGAGCTCTGGTCGCTGTGATTGGGGACCCTTAGATTGAGGATTATCTGAGGGGTTCCTGTGAGAATGATTAGTTTTTTGGGACGTTGAGAAGCAAAAGTATATGGATGTGCGCACTGTAGATTTCCCCGCCTCCCTAGCTTTCGATTGCCAATTCTTGATCCCTTGCGACTCTCTCGTTCTTGCTGCTTTCTTCTAGATGGTTGGATAGCTGTGTAGCAGCCCAGGAATTGACACTGAAGGGAAACATAACACACTTCTTCTCTGCGCGCTTATGCTGGATTTCCGACTTGTGTCTGTCGAAATATGACAATTTAAGGCTCCAAATGACTAGATAAAGAGTGAAGACGCACTTCTCGTAGTACTTTGCGTGTTTTTTTCGAGTAGCCTCTCGTTTTTCTTCGGCAGTAAAGTGTAGTCGAGGACGAGGCATGGAAGTCGGGAGGAAGAGCGAAGGTAAAGTGTTTGCGAAAGGTGATTTATTGGTACCCCCAGTCCGACCTTTTCATTCTGGCAGATTTTAAGGACATTTTGAGGTGGTAGGCAAGGAGGGATGTGCCGACTTCAGCGGTAAGGTTTTGAATGCGAGCAGATGATGGTGAGAGTTGCTATTCCAAAAACATATGTGCCGGAATGTCACCGGGATCCGTTTGGGGTTGCAAGCGCCCGTCAAATTGCTTTAACGCCGGACAGTGATCCACCCAAACGACTAGCTCAAGTCCCCGGCAAAGCTCCCTGTAGCTCAAAAGACGTGAGGGAGCAAGCCTAATACCTGTACAAACTCGATGGACATGTGAGGACAAGCCTAAGACATGTATAGACTCGATGGACACGCGAGAACGACTCTGAACGAGGTCGGGATGCGTGAGCAACATGATTCAAACTTATCTCACATCTTGGAAACTCAGGTATGGGTTCAATCGCAATAACTCGTTTTCAAGTATATATTGTGTACATCAATTGACCGCTTGAAGCGTAGCTTCAGGTGTAAATGGAATGTAAACGGGACTTGTAGGATTTATGCGCTACTGACGTTCAGACGCGGGGGAGCTCTTCCCCCAGTGCTAAACCGCGCAGGCGGGTAGAGTTTATTGCCCACTCTGAAAGGGAGATAGATTCTATGGAAAATTCGTAAGTGTCACTAGTTTTTTCGACTCTCTAGAGAATATACGCACGGCTTGTAAGTTGGATCTTGGTGGGCTCGCCCAGGCCTCCTGGCTCTCTTCCGTTTTGGTGTTGTGTACACCGCCGGCTTTTGGTCACGGCAGGTACGTCGAGGGTTTTTTCGGGACATTCTAGTGGCATTTAGTGAAGATTCAAGCCTTGATTGTGAGCGGTGAGACACGTACTTACCGATGGTAGACGCGATGCAATAGTGGGGTCCCTCTACGGGCAAGGGGTCCTTTTAAATAGATCCAGACTTGACCATAGTTGTAGTGAGCATCAGCCACGAGGAACTCTGAAAGAATACCGTAAATTTAGAGATTTAGAGATTTAAAGTCTCAATTTAGGTTCTCAATCCTCAATTTAGGTTCTCAATCAAGATCGTTGTAATTCTAATATTCGGTAGCGAAGGTTCACATTCACATTCACATTCTAGAAGAGTCAACTACGTAGATCTGGATCTTTACATGTACAAAAATATTGCTAAGGGCCCACGGGACCACGACTGATTACTCAAGAGAAAAGAACGCCTTGTTGGTACGTGTAATCGAACGGAGCGAAACTGGTATCAGGGACAACCCGCACTTGACCTGCCATCTGGCGTTGATGAAACATCTCGCACGCCATCTGCTCATTGGCACAGTGCAGCTTGAGAGCCCCGGAGAGGTTACCAGTGAGCTCGTTGGCAAAGCCCCTGCACAATCGCGGTGTTAGTCGGATAGGTATTAGAGCATACAGAACGCGAGACGTACCAGCCTTGAATCCAGCCAACCTTGCGGCCAACAATGATGGCATACCACCTATCAGCTGGTTGTTGAGCAGCCGGGATGAGGTAGTTGCAGTTGGAGCATACAGTGCCCAGCATAGGAGCACCAGGGAAGGTCGATTCGTCTGCCGTCGCGGTAGGAACTGTCCGGAGGAAGAGGAAGCTTAGCATTGTAGCACACCGGTGAGTATTCAAGAAGGAACTCACCATCGTTTGCCCGGGCGATAGCGGCTTCGTTCGCAAAGGTCAAGCCTGTTAATATCTACTTCAACGAATGCTCTTCTGTGACGAACAGGAACATTTACGATCGTCGAGCATTGTAGCAAGAGATGCATCCACCGCGGCAGGGACACCTATTCCAGAAAATCAGTATCATCGAGGACTAGGGTACAAAAGCGAAAACTCACGGCTGGCGACGGCGTTGTTGATTAAGGTCACCAATTGATCAATGTCAGACATAACTGTAAAAAAATCAGTGGGGGATAACGAAGGTGGCGACGTTGAAAACATACCGGAAACACTGGGGGAACCCGGAGGAGGATTTTGGCGGTTATTGATGGTGTTGTTGTTGTTGTTGTTGGAGTTATCAGAAGACATGGTGGTTTGAAGGGAAGATGGAGGAGGTGGGTTTCGGACAGAGAAGAATCTGGGTTCTTACTTATATTCCGGGATGTACGCCATTCGGCAAAGTCCAAACAGAAACGTGATCACGTTGAGAACGTAACAAACAACAACAACAGATGATGCGCTGCAAAACGCGTCCACGCGTCTAGCTGTCCGATAGATCGATGCCCAAGGCAAAGAAACCCAAGAATCGCTGCCGCGAAACAACGACCTCTGATTTGAAAACCTCCACCCATGAAGTCTTTTCACAGTCGAAATGTCGCGTGTACTCCTCCTCAATCACCCTTCAGGTTCCCAAAGTGCCAACTGCCACGGTTTATTCCCCAACAGACCTCAGCAACTTCTCTATGCCGGTATCGGAAGACGACATGGTGGACTCTGGAATGGATCTCGATTTCATAACGACAATGGTATCGGAGGCAGTCAAAAAACCACAAAAGCTAGCCAAAGAACCCGGGAATATCAAGGTGAACTTGAAGAATACGGCCCAGGCCAAACGGTACCTTGACTCGGTGAGTGGGGTATTTGTGTTATGATGTTTTCTTCTTGCTTAATCTTCCCTTGCGCTACGACTAGGATGCTCCTTTGGTTACATGGCAGGAATCCCACCGTGACGACTACCTGGATTGGTTTATGTGTACCGAAGGCCGGGGCCGTCTTTTCGATGGGCGTTGCTCCCGCTGTACAGGTCCCGATGCTCAGTTTAGATGTTTGGGGTGCGACGGGCTGCGAGTGGTCTGTAGGACCTGTATAATCCGCACTCACATTGATGAGCCTTTGCATCGCATCCAGGTTTGCATCCATTTCTATCATTGTCAAGGCGCGGTTCTGATAGTGTACTTTTAGGTCTGGAGATCGGACTACTTCCAACCAATAACTCTCAAAGAACTTGGCCTCCGTTACCAAACTGGGCACAATGCCAATATTCGTTGTCCTCGCCCCGTCATTTCCAGTCAAGACTTTGTCGTCCTCGACTGGACCGGCCTTCATTCCATCACCCTTGACTTTTGTGGTTGTGAGCTAGCTATACGTGAGTCGCTCTATGACTGTCTCATAATGTTGTCTGATCTTGTCGCGAGTCCAACCAGCTCAACATCTTCAACTAATGGAACGAGGCTGGTGGCCGTCTTCCTACAAAGAGCCTCGATCCGCAGCGACCTTCAATCTTCTCAGAAACTTCCATTTGACCAATCTACAATGCCAGACTCCACCCACCGACTTTCTCAAGGTTTTGGAGCAGATGGGGGATGGGCATGGTGTTACTAAGCAGCCGGTCTGTCGTTGATTGAACTCTTGGTTCGCGTTGCTAACGTATAGGACTAGGGGCGAGACGCGCAGTGGATGCTCATGTTACGTGAATACCGCCATATCAAGACGGCGAAGAGGATTGGTCGAAGCCACGACCCTAGTGGCATCATGGGCGCCGCTCATGGTTCAGGTTCTGTACCATGCAGAGCCTGTCCTCATCCTGGCTTAAACCTCCCAGACAATTGGCAACAAGTGCCTGATGACTTGAAGTATGTGTTGTCGATGGTCGTTTGCAGTTTTACTGAACACCTGTTTAGATTCCTCTTCACGCTCTTTGTGTCTGGGGACGCCAACTTCAAACAGAAGGCCAGATCACGTCCCAACGACCGCCGTGATCCTGCACTCGGTCCGGGATGGGGGTCATTTGTACCTAATGAACTATACATGTCCGAGGTAGGAAAACGGACCGAACAATCTGAAGTGAGTGTCTTCGGCTCCCGTTTGGCTGGCAAACTGATCTTTCATGTGTTGTAGATCAGTCACTGTGCTGGATTCGCCGCAATATCCAGTGCCAACACAAAGAACACAAAGGGACTCCGAGCGACAGGGATAGGTTCGATCAGCTGCTCACGCCACGACACTTTTCGTCCAAATGGAATGGGAGATCTGCAGATTGGTGAAAGGTCGGTCTCTTGTTTGTATATTTCCTCGTGCTATACAAGTCTTACGCAATACACAGATATAGCAATATGGATTTCATAGCGCTGTACAACCTCATTGCCTGCGGTGTTCTTTACGTGGTGTTTTCCTATGACATCGCTTGTCAGTGGATGCGAAATTTCTACAAACGAATGAGGGAGTATCCGTCGTACATGCAGCTTCCCGAAAACCTATCGATGAGGTTCAAGGTTCCCAAGTTCCATCTACCGGCCCATGGCTTGTCATGCCTCGCAAAGTTCTCGTTCAACTACGCTGAGGGGGTGGGGAAGACGGACGGTGAAGGAGTCAAGCGAATGTGGGCTTGGCTTAACGGTTGTGCGCGTTCACTCTCAATGATGACAGCGGGCGCTCGATGGGATACGATGGATGACTTCACGAATTTCTGGAACTGGAGGAAAACTGTCGCGTTGGGTGAGTTGAATTCCGTTCATAATTCGCATTCTAGCTGATCTAGATCCGACAATCACAGAGTCTACCCTGCTCAAGAAGATGGTGACAGCCATTCCAGAAGCCGTCGTAAACGCCGGGGCCTATGCGGCTTTCACCGACGCTTTGAAAGCGGACTATGAGTCAGAAGTGTCAAAGTGGCAGGAGATGGTCGTGCAATGGGAGCAAGGGATTTCCGAGAAGTGTCCTTATGATGTCACGGAGCCAGGTACGTTTCTTTGTTCTTCTCGTCTTTGGCTCATCGCTGAGTCGACACCAGACATCACTATAGCCAAGGTCAAGAAAGATTTGGCCGAGGAAGACCACAAACGGGAAATGGCGGGAGGGAGTGCATCGTTATCAACGGCAAGCAGCGTGATCATTGAAGGACTCGACATCGAAGACTCGCAGTAAGCTGTTGATGCTCTGAGCCACAGTGAATGCTAATCACTGATTAACGGACGTTTTAGACAATATCTCCTTGCTATGGTCAACTCCAAGAACCTTACCGAGCTCAAGGAGACTTCGATTCAGAAGAAGCGAACTGCCCTTCTGAAGCGAATCCGCAAATATTACAGCAGTCTCCTACAACACATGCCGGCTGCTCAGCGGCTGATTGACACGGAACCACCTCTGAGTCGGGCAACGCGACCAGAAACACTGAAACTCTTTCTTCCGAGCTCACTGGATCCCTCATACTTACGACCAGCTCCTTCTCCCTCATTCCCTTCGGAAACCAGTGGCAAGATCATATGCCCGTCGGAACTCATCTCTCTTGAAGACCGCCTACGCTTCGCTCAGGCACACGAAGCTCTAAGCCGACTACGAGCGCAACTCCGAGCACGAACGGTTGCTTACAAAAACTCCTCACGTGTGGTTGCATCTCAGAGTATGTACCTGAAGGTGCATTCGCTTCAAGACCAGATCGAGGCCAAGGTCAAGGCTCTTAGTGATACCTACCGCCGTGCACGTGCGGCTCTCCTTGTGCTGCGCAACCAAGGAGATTGGTGTAACATTCTCCGAGAGCTGCAGCCCGATGACGTCCGAGGAATTAGCGAGCGATTGTTACGTACCGCCGAGAAGCAGCAGTTCATACAGGATCGGGAGCGTGCTGGATACAGTGCTGCTGATCTCGATTCATTAGTGGGTGGGAACGTCCCTACTGTCCAGGTCAATCCGACATTGGCTACTGGTCAGACAAAGAACCACCTCTCTTGGATCTGGTTCACTCATCGAGCGGTCGTTGATGGGAGAGGCGATGGTGTGGCATCGATTTCGGGAGGGGATGGTGCCGACTTCGAGGAAATCCAAGAGAGTACGTTATTCCTGGTTGATCTCACCATCGAGATAGCTGATTTCATTACCGAAGGTTTACGTTCCGAATGGTGCAAGGCTCGAGCCCGGGCTCGACGTTCCCGTGAGGAGATGCTGTTAGTGGAAGAAGAGATGCGGCGATCAATTGCGTTCTGCCACACTCAGTCGGCTTGGTGGAAGGCACAATGTGGTCGGCGCGATGGCATCCCGGGCTGGCTTCAAGAAGGTCTAACGGCCTATGCCAAAGAGCACTCGGAGATCGAGCTTATCCGTGCGGCGAACTGGGAACGTGCGTGGGAACCTATTCGTGGGCATGTGCGGACAATACTCCAGGAACTCTCCGATCCCAAGAACTCTGGCGATATACGTGAGAATTTCCCGGAATTAGAAGTAGAAATCGAGCTTGAGGAGGAGAATGAGGGCTGTGTCAGGAAGGCGACCGCAGTTGCCCCTCAAGTCACTCAATCAAGTCTGTTCTGCTGTGTTCACTATGGATTGACCAAGTGGTTAAGCTAAGGAAAAGTACTGTACAAGGTAAGTCTTTTATACTAGTTCACAGATCAGAGTGAGTCATCAAGTGTCCGTACGAGTCGGCGGGAAGGAGTCAGGGATGGATGGTTCTGGGATTGTGAGTCGTGCCGCTGAGTCACAAGTGGTGAGTCGTAGACGGTAGCAGGCCCGCTGAGTCGTGATGGATGAGTATGAGTCGGCGTTTGGGAAACTGGGGTGAGTCGAGGTGATGGTTTAGCGCTCAGTGTGGACTTGGGCGCTTGTTGGGGAAACTTAGGAGGAATCGTGACAGGCTGCGAAGCAGATGATGAGCGGGGGGCCTTCGCTTGATGTAGGTATACCATGTGTTTGTAGTGTAGTTGAACTCTGAAATCGGTTCGTTCTATTCCTTGAGTGACCCAATAATAATTGGCGCGAAACGATCACCTAATTTTATGGCAACTATCCCGGCATGGAGTCTAATTATTATTGGGCACGTCAATCAGGTACAATTATTATTGGGAGCAATCGCGTGAGATCAACAGGGCTACGTTCTGGATGTTACAAGAGGTTAATGTACGCTAGGGTAGCTAAATTTCGGTATGGCAGCATGAAGAACAGTCGTACAAGTCTTTGTCGGTTACACAATGAACAATTTTGAGATAAAGGTTGTCGACCCAATGTTCGCGAACATTACGCATCATATTCGCCTTCCCACGCGTGAACTGCAAGTAGTCGAGGTGAGCTATCCATGGAGATCCAGATGACAAAACGGAACGTACCATACTGCTGTTGAGTGAAATCATGCCGGCCGTATACTCTTCACGGAACTCGCCGAGGAAGTCTCTGAGAGAACGATGCGTTGGGCATCGACTCATGACAAGCTCAGTTCGACAGACGTCCATGCCAGGAATACACATCAGAATACTAGCGAAGAGGTTCTTGTACTCTTCCGGCGACTTTTGAGGACTGTTTCTGTAGGACAAAGGTTGAGATATGCACGTGAGTCGGGGGGGAAAAGCATACAGAGTTTCTAGCAATTCTGAGGAACGGAATGAGTACGTATCGGGTTTCTAAGAGGTATTTTTCACGTACCTGTGGTGATGGTCACAATTGACTGTGCCGCGGCCTTCAAATCATTGACACACACGATCTGCATGTTCATTTGAGTACGAAGAGCATCTTGGACTGGCCCAATGATCTCCCGTTGCTCATCAGTGAGCGAGGCGTGGTCGAAAACGATGAGGTGGAGAGTCGCATAAACCGTCAAACGACGATATTTGAAATACTGCGCGATATAGCGGTGAATTTTCCCTCTCTTTGTCCACATCAGCAACTCCACGGCGTCCATCCACAAAATTGAAGCTCGTTCCTCGCATCCATCCCAGGTGATAGTCTTGTAGAGGCCTTCGCTGCGGTTTGGGTTGATAGGGTAGTCTTTCCCGGCCAGGGTAACTGCACCGACAATGTCCGCTATGAGGACAGGGTGAATGTTCTGGAGAGTAGCGGACAGGGAAATCGAGAGAGTGTCGTCGCCTGGAGAGAACATGGTAGTGGGAGGGGTAAGGGGGGGGAAGGAAGGAAAGGATGGCTACAAGAGAAAAAAAGGTTGAATATATTCACGGGAGAAGCACGAGAAGCACGGAAGCCTAGAGCCCCATTATTATGGGGGTGGCTGGAGTCATTTATGAATCCACAGGCGAGAATTCGTCCCATTATTATTGGGCGGAAGGCGAGGGACGGTTCAGTGTCCCATTATTATTGGGTAGTCAAAGAGGAATTTGGGGGCCAATTAATTTGGGGGATTGGATTGATCCTTGTCTGTAGCCCAATAATTATTGGGTGACGGAGAGGAATTCGGTGGCGGCATTATACAGCGCAACCTAGATCGAAGAGTCGATAAGGTCTAACGATAATACCTAATACGCATGGAACGGTAGCTCAATGGTTATGGCGTGAGCAAATTCTCCTCTTAACGCTTCAGGCTCCGGGTTCAATTCCGGGTCTGATCAGCTTCTGATTTTATTTTTGATTTGCCATAATTGGGTCACGGTATGTTGTTCTTGACATATAAGACCGCTCAAGCAGCTAAAGGTGGGTATACAGGATTCACGGGGCGGAGGAGGTGGTGGGGGGGATATCGAGCCAATTATTATTGGGCACACGAAGCCCCGTTTTTATTGGGCAATGGGTCGGTCGCTCACCAGGCCAAAGCCCCATTTTTATTGGGCAGTGGGTCAGTCGCTTACTAGCCCACGGTGGATGGGAGGCCCATCACTAGTCCAATCCGTGCTCTCCTGCCGCTGAAGCTAGAGTAATTCCATGTTCTACACCATTATTATACCCCGCGATAGTCACTGGAGGAACGAGAGTACAGAGGAGGGGAGGAGGTACCGGAGGAGGACCAGAATGTCCGTATTGGTGGGTAGAACCGAGAGAGCGCGCAGGGAGGAACCATAATAATGGGGCGGGTCAGCTTTCCTGGGGTTCATAATAATGGAACTACATCCTCTGTTGGTTTTTCAGCATCCAGAATGACCCTCTCAGCCTTCAGAGGATAAAAAGATCTCTGACGAGCTTTTGAAAATCTTTTTGAAAGGATTACAGGCCAATATATCCGATATGTGGTACTGAGACCGAATATCAGGTTATGGTTTGCGCGATGATTGGGAATAGGCCGGTCAAGGTACGTCTGCGCTAGCTTTGCCTTGAACCGAAGATACTTACCATTGACCTTCCTTTGCGGTTTATCTACCTAGCAAGCCCCGATATTAATGCCAAACGTGAATGTTTAGTCCGTCGTCGTATCCGAACCCTACATCAACACACATGTTCAACTAAGACATTTTCAAAACCTCGAGGGTTGTGCACACCGTATACCTTCGCCTTTCGGCGTCCGGAGGACAAATGTTCAATCTCACTCTCTTCACGATCAATCCGTTGGGAAGCGGCCGAATTCGGGGATGTATTCGAAGTCAGAGTCGAGTTGGACTTCCAACCAAGGTCTCCTTCCACCCTGGCTACCAACGGATCGACTCGCAGGCTACAATACTCAGCTTACGGACGGTGACCTGGGCGTTCGCGGGTCTAGATAAGGGTCCATGCCGCACAAGGTTTACTGACATTACTTCGCATATGCTACTCTGAACGGTAATCTACGCCAACGCCGCTGTTATCAGCGTCGAGGAAACGCATGCTAGATTTTCTCGGCGGATTGGAGCGAAGGGTCTGGGGCGAAGAGTTGAAGGAATCCTTGGGGAACACAGGCGGGGTTTAGCGGGTGAGGGCTTACGTGCCGAGCTGATGGTATTTTCTCCAAATGCTAAAACTACGACACTGGTAAGCTGATTATGTCTCTTCTCCCGATATCACTGCCATACCGGTTGCACGCAGCTCCAGTCTCTGGGCCTCACGAAATCTGGCATGAAATCGGGAGCGTTACATCCTTGGTCGACATTCGATTCGAGTTACTTGGATGTATCACTGCTCGTTGCCTACAGATACTCGCGATGATAACACGTCGGAGCGTTGACCTGGAGCCAGGGATACATGCTCCTCCGAGTGTTTGTAGGAGGTGCAGGGTGGTCATATTCAGTCTTATTTCCCCCTCCTTGCCCCGAAAACATCAAGCTCACTCTCCGGCATAGTTGAACTCCTACAAGGCGAATGTATGGGTTTATTCAAGTCGTTGTTCACAATTGATGTCCAAATCGACACCACTTGAGGCTCTCGCATCTTCAGTTCGTTGCCTGGGAAAGCCAGTCTCACGGCCGATGGACTTGAACCTCGAATTGGTTGAATCAGAGTGGCCATTTCAATCCTTTTTGTGGTTACCAAGGTACGTTTGTGACGTGCTTGTGTTTCGATTGCGGCTTCTCCTCTTGAACATAATTCTGAACCGCCATGTTAAATAGTCGCTCAGAGCACTGCCAAGGAAACATCGGCCCTTTTCATGTCAAGCAACTCGAGGGTAACTTAATGACTCGAAGTATTGCACCGTAATGCATAGATACTAGCCACGGTCGCCTTGGCGCAAGCTTTTTGAGGCATCCTAAATGTGGTTACGACGATTAAGTATGCGAGACTATATCCCAATTCGCGGGAACATAGCCACTAGATACTCCGTACGAAAATCTTCTGTGTTTCGCCATAAAAATGCTCAGATCAATGCCTCCCCTTCAGATATCGAGCCTCGTCATCCCAGCCGGAGGGTTTGTCACTTGGTCCCGAGAGGGTGCCCCACAATCGTCACTTCGACATTCCTGTGCAATATACTCGAACTTCCGTGGAGACTAAGGATCGTGAACTTGTGAGACTGAATCAGAAGAAACATTTTTTGGGACTGGCGACGAGAGGGTACGAATGTCTCTAACTAGGGCTTACACGCTGACGATCTTTTCCAGTCGAGATATGTATGGCATATCTTGTACAGTAAGTCGGATACTTCATGCAGAAATTACTCTTGGAGTCGTGCTAATTCAGGTTTACAGTGTCTCTGGGTGTGTACTGTCGCTATCCAGTGCGGCCTATGTACTGATAAGTATCGACTTGAAGCTATCATGGCCATTCGTTGGTACATACCTGCCTCAGATCCGGTCTTGAAAATCTCATCCTCTCCGAAGGCTCTTGCAAACATCAGCTGCAATAGTAACCAGACTAACGGTCGGTGGCCCAGCAACCGTCTTTCGGGGGTGAGTTTCTGTTTTCACAGACACCAGCTCTAGGGAAACGGCGAACAGAACGCTTGATAGCTTCCTAATAGTATTACTCATCGAGCTTCCCGTGGTGCTATCTCTCGCAAAAATTTGCGCCAAGTATCCTACCTCCCAGGGAGCGTATTATTGGTATTATTGCCTCGCGTCTCCCAAAACCCGACGTTTGCTCTCCTGGATAACTAGGTGGCTGACGCTTGTCGGCAACTGGACAGTCGCTTTGTCCACAATGCCATAGTGAGTCCCTTGGGCTAGTCTAAGAGCTCGGGCACCACATTCTTTCTTCAATAGGGATCCGCTCAGCTTTTGGTTTCGGAAGTTCACGTCTATTGACCGGAACGGATGACTGAGCCTCGGCAGACATGTATGTCGCATCATTCGGTCGCAACTTTCACTTGTTCCCAATTCGGCTGATTGTTCCTTTTTCGATACGTAGACCTCATATTTTTGGGGATTAATTTACTCTGCACTTCCGCCGTCATCTTCTTTGTATGAGCACTCCACCACTCGATGTGAGCCATTCAACCACTGGTTCCAATTCGGGGTCCCGCCGTCATATCTAAACTTAGTCCCCGAGGTTCTCGTAATCTGGTGGATGATCCTTGGTGGTATTGGTATGTGCAACACGACACGACGGTCATTTGCTCGCACAGGCGACGGCACTCAAGGATAACCCCAATTATCTTGGTGTCCCTCTCGGCCAAAGCGGCAGCGGGAAGACATTCGACAGGTTTTGCCCTTGGTCATTCTGATTCTTCGGCTTCAGGATGGACGCCTGGATGGTCAATCTTTATTGCTATACTTCTGGTAATGTTCGCGCATGTCTCATTTCCCCGGGAATCCGCGTTCACCCTCTCTTTTATTTAGCCCGGTAAGAACCAGTCACTTCCGTCGAACTGGTGATGTTGAGCCTGAGTTAGTTTTCACCTGCCACAGAGTATGTCCCAGTAGGTCTCAACTCCCGCTATACCGACTATCCTGCCGGGGTACTGACAAACCAAGGCCCTACCAGCATCAATCATGGCCGTGGACGTCCACGCTTTTTTCATTGGCATTGGCATTTATTCTATTACTCGCACTTACAGGCGTACACTTCGCCACCATCTCCGCGTAGAGCTCCCGTTTGAGCAACGTTAAACGATTCTCGTCCCTTTCGAATTCACGAAGAGAGCCCCACCAGTGATCCAGAACATGGGAAAAAAACTACCCCATTGATCCTGAGATCGTCGGACTCGTGAGATATGCATGGCCCAATTCGGCGTTTCCGACGTGCTGGGATGCTAGAGCGTTCAATGGGATGGAGGCATAGGTATAGGAGTCGTCCCAAATGAAGTGGTACGTTCGATATCACACTGAAGCCAGGCTAACCAGTGACGCATTTTATAGGGCATTTTCGATGATTTGACAACCTTCCGGGAGTTATCTGAGGGCCTTCTAAACAGCTCTCAATCGATGTAGAGTGTGAAATGGACAAGGAAGTACGCGGGCATACTACTTTCGGTCCTCAAAGATGTCGTGGTTTTACTCATTCGCTTGGTCTTCCACCAGGCTCTGTGTCTCCACGTCTAAGTCTTCATTCATCATCTTACTATCCATGGTCTTGCTCGTGTCAATGAGTTTTTTAGGATAGGAAGGTGCGCCGCAATAACAACCCCGACTTAGACTCCATACTGGCTATCGTTCTGTTCTGACAGCAACGATTGCCGTTGCGGATTGATGGTCGAAACGCCGATGAAGAGAATTGCTCAAGGATAGCGAGAGCCCTCGAACCTCATCTGAATTGATGTTTCACATACAGTGAAAACCCCATCACATGATTGAGGGCTCAGCTGCGAGCAATGCAGTAGATGTAGAGGCGTTACTACCGACAGTGATCGGTATGGCAGAGTGCAAGGATGTCAGGATAAGAATGCGACACGAGGGATACCAAGGATCCGAGCGAGCGTGAACTTGTGAGATTGAATCAGAATACATATCCTGTGGGACTGGCGATGAGACAAGATTGGCGAAATAGGTGATATCTAGGCTCGGACGTGCGCGTGAGCCTTGGAACTGTAGGGTATGCACATGTATGCGATATCCATAGTTCCTAATCCTTCCTGAGCTCGTAAGAAGGCATGTTTGATTCTGAAGTGAGACGAGGTGGTACAGGATTGGTGAGGTTTAAAACTCGGTTCAGCACGGAAAGGAAAGTACATCCCAATGAGTACTATTCGCGTCCCTTGTATACCGGCAGGGCGCTTTGGGGCACCAGAGTAACTATGCAACAACCACAGCAGTGAATTGTACTTGCCAGTCATCTCGTTCTATAGGCGACAGCGGAGTCAGGAACCCGAGATGACCACGAGGATCGCGACTTTGTAGGTCCTTGTGGGTGTGTGGTATGAGTAGATCTTGAGCCACCATGTAATGTAGCAGACGGCGCAACACAACCGATCCCGAATTGGATGGTATATCTAAAGTGTTGTATATTGAGGTCACCGCTCTCGGACTCTTTGGGCTCGGGGCACCGGGCAGTCGGTTAGGGATCGTCCGTGTAATCTACCCCAGGGATACCAAAATAATTATTCACTTGGAAAGTGACGTTTGTCATTGGTCAAAATTACCAGCTGAGGTTTATGAATTCGGAGTCCTTTGTGCATACTGGCGAAGGTTGTCGCAAAGGGGAAAACGTAAGTCCATTAGGAAATGTTTCGGCTCAGTGTATAACGCAGAGCTCATCCTGGTCTGAGTACATCTCAATCTCCCACTAACGTAGAAGGCAGATTAGCGCGCCCCAATCATGAATTTTGGGACAATAGTCGAAGCATCATCCATCACGGTCTTCAACGCTCGAGTCCTGACCGACCTCTCTTACATCGAAAGTGTACCTTCCGATCCGATACGAAGCGAATACAGCTGTGATGGCGCGTATGGAGATCCTAGTGATAAGGAACTCAGCCCAGGTCGAACGATGAAAGGTGAAACTGATGTGTCCAAGCACCAACAATGAAAGTGGGCAGCGAGTCCTTACGGTCGTCCTCCTTGTAGTTTCGCTAGTTCCGAGGATGGTACAATCAGACAGACCAAGAAATTATAGATAGGGAAGGTTTCACGTACCTCGCAATACAACTGAATTGCCATGGTTCTCGACTTGGGCAATTCACGTTGACGTTTCGCTAGCTATAAACCAAAAGAGCTCATCTTTTTGAGCTTTTTGACGCGAACTCGGGCTGTGTATGGAGTGGAAATTGTACTTGGCGAAGTAACGATTGAGGTGCCGAGCTGCAGAGTGTTGGGATCAAACACCCGATGAATCTAATATTGTCCTGAGAGACAATAGTCACGAAAGTGCTATACGAGATCAACACTTGAGTTAGATGCATCAGAATCGTCTACTTGCCTGTAATGTCAGATATACTCACCTAATCAAGCATTCTGCATTCTTCGGATTCGTGTTGTACAGAACCTATCCACGGTAGATCGGTTTGCGTTCCTCTCCCTCGACACCTTGGGGGTTGCGAAGACGAAACACCTCGGAAATTGGCGTGGCCATAGGGTAAACGGTCGTAAAGACGACGAGGGTAAATCGGCGAGCTATAGATGGGCAGACGGCGAACATGCCCCGACAATACAATCTCTGATGGGATTGCAGCAACCACCAGCCTTGTCACCGCACGCATCTCAGCTCCGAGTTCAGGCTCGTTCCTCGTATGACGACTGTTCCGACTGCAGTGTTCCAACGTCGAAAATGTCGTGTGTGGCCGAATTGTAACGGGAGATGCAAGCAGAAGGGTGTTAGAACTCGAAGAGAGAAGCCTTCAATCGAAATCTTCTGCCCTGAGAGCACGCACTTCCTATCCACTGAGTTAGAATGGAGCAGACGATATCGGCTGAAACTCACGATGATTGTTGGGAGAGACAAGGTTTCCATACCGACATGAACTCTTCGCAGCGTCCAAGAGTAGAAAAACAATGGTATGGGTAATTTCACAACAGTTTCCGGATGGCCCAAGTACATCAAACGGAGTCGTCCAGAGTTCTTCGTCGATAATTCAACTCAACCTCCTTTTCCCAGCCCACATTTCTGGACACAGCTCTGAGTATCCTCCTATGTCCACCAGACCACAATAACAACGCTGTCGGGATGATCAGAGCGGCTTTGGATGGGCTCGGTTGAACGAACAGGCACCATTTCCACCTAGACGGTGTTCGAATCTTGCGGTTACGGTTAAGTTGGTTTGTTAAATTTCCGACTTCATGCCACGCACGGTGCGAAGAATTGAGATACATAGGCACAAAGAGCGAATAGATAGAGATAGACTACCGTGAAGTTCAAAGTAGGAAGAAGGTCGGGTCCAGGGTCGCGGTGAGTCTCACCCATCATAGCCCGGGCCGCACGTCCAAACTCTTTCCACAACCGCGATGATCAGTAAACCAATCCCTCTCTCACTCATTCTCGTTTGGATCTTTGCGCCCTTCATGACACTCCAGAACGGATGACAAGGCACACAAGAACGAGGAAAATATTCTAGGTGTGTGATTCATCCAGTCGAAAATTTGCTGTTCGTCGAATATTGATGAGTCTTTGCCATTCCCAGTCTATTCGTATACCTCAAAAAGTGTTTGACTTGGGCAACTAGGGCAACGAATGGACGGAAATGATCGGTGAACTGGGAGTTACGCGGACACAGGAACCTTGGAAGGTACGTCGTCAATGCGTCGTACCATAAAAAGTTCTCTAATTTGTTCTGAAGGTTGTACACATAGGCTTGAGGGCCATTTCTCTGGTTGGTTTTAACAGTCTCCGTAACGCCAGCCTCTCGCCGTGGTTTAGGTGCACAACAACCTCATTTTCGTCAGTGTCAAGCCTCCCTCAGAGTCAACGTTTTCAACCCATCAAAATGGACGTTCGAACGTTCTCGCTCACCAAGGAGTCATCAGGTCTATGCACCCAGATTACCTGTACTCCCGAGAACCCGGCAATCAAGATGGTTCGAAAGACAAACCTTGAAAGGGGTGTGAAGGGGAGGTAGAGAATGGCAACTTTCACGAGGGTACGTTCGTTTTACGTTCAGAATCGTCGAGTGTCACCATTCAAAACACGTTCTATAGGCACAGTCATATTTTCGTGCCCTTACTGAAGTTATGAGATGCTGGGTGTCGATGAGCGAGGTACGGAAGCGATGTCTTCGTGCCATGAGGTATTTCTACATTGTTTTCGTCGGGATGGCATGGCCTCGCTGACCTTACCAGTCGGTCGTTGGACACCGGATTTGTTGGTCCGAGCTTTGGAACGCGGTTGTAGAAATAATTGAGTTGCCAGTTGGATCTGGCAAAGCACTGTAATCGCAGCTAGGCATGATCCGTCGTGGATGTGGGATAACACAAGGTGAGACATTCGATGTCATCGATTTGACTGAAAATTGATCAATAGCATTCATAGAACAAGGGTACAAAGGATATTGTATGTGATGTATAGCACGGGGCCCAGCTGTCGGTATAGAATAGACTCTCGGACGTTGTGTTGTATCCCGCATGTTCGGATTGAGAAATTGTATATTAAATACCGTATGATACCCAAAATCTGCCTGCATCACGACATTGGTGACCGTGATACCTTCCACAGGGAGACAAAGACGCAACACTTCGAAAATGGATCCAGTCTGATTCCATGTAGATCCAAGTAGAGACTAAGATGAACATGAGTTTCGAGAGTTGCAGGTGTATCGAGCGGAGACTGACATTACCTTCAGATGTAACCTCAGTCAATGTCCTCAATGTCGAGGTCGCAAGTCTGCACGGGGGTATCGGAGCTCCCCGATATTTCTGACGAGGGAGGCAAGAATATGGGTGACCAGAAGCTGGATCGGCGAGCGTTGTAGGTTGTAGCTTCCAAAGGTTTTTGATTTGGGTGAGCCGTGATGGGACCTTCAGGTGCTGAGACGTGTGCTGCCAACATTGAGGCTCCATCCACCAGGGGAAGCTCTGCAAACAAAATCGAAGGAGATCAGATAACGGCAAAGAAAATAGATGGCTGGAACGAGCCTTGGTTGACCTGCGCAAACCGATCCGAGTCGCTCGGAGGTTGAAAGATGTGTTCGTCGAATCCAAGAGATCGAGCGAAATCGGCGGTGGACGGGTCAAACCCTCGGAGAATCTGATATTGGCGTAGAGAGTCGTAGGCATCGTTTGACCAAGAGTATGACCAGAAGAATTGAGAGATACTGAATGTTGTTGGAAGGCCAAAGTCTTGGCAGAGGTTGTCTGAGAGCGGAGAGTGGCCTTCCTCATCAAAGGACCAGAAATGAACGGAAGAGGTGTTGCCACGGCGCAGGTCAAAAGGAAGTGGTTGGATGAAAAGATAGATAGGTTGTTGGGATTGTTGGCGGGCTTCAGAGTATGAAAGGAAGCCAGTCAACTCGGCGTGAGGGGAGACAAGGTCTGAAAGATGTTAGTAGATGGAAGGGGAGTGGAAAACGAGGACGCACGGTAGACACTCAAATCTTCTTCCATAGATATTCCACGCGCACCAAAAACACTCCAGGCTTGTGCCATCCACGCCCACTCTGTTTCCCAATTCCACGTCAACCAAAGAGAGTCTCCATCAGTGAGCGTGAATCTACTCGAGTCTCGAGGTGTTAGATGGAAGGAGTGGGTGATTTTTCAGAACCCACCTTGTCATCCCATCTGCCAGCAAATTTTGATCTGAAAGACTATTGTGAAAACTCGTCCACTGGGTGTTGTTTGCGACAGTGATGGGGGCGTTGGTCAACGTCGAAATCACCGTCGGCCGAAGAACTCGTTCAGGCACATCAGTCAAGGCACTCGAAAAGGCGACTCCACGGACGACAACGTCATCGATGTCCTTCGACTTGAAGCCCGCCAAGAAGCGCAACAAAACGTCTTCTTGAATGAGCTCTGCGGTCAAAGGCAGCTGCTCCCTTTCAGAAATCCACTTACTGGGCCTGGGCTGTGGCCCTGGCGGACCACGGCAAAACACTCCCCTCGCCGGATCCAACCACAACTCTTCTATCCCGCAACCCAATTGCCGCTGTAAACAGTTTATTCAACTGTATCTGGATATTGTACTGACTACTTACATGTATACTATTCAGATACATACGGCCTACAACCCCTGCATTCACCTGCGCAGCCGGGACCAGCTCTGAAGGAACAAGTCAGCGAAACTCGACCCTTGGCATCCAATTGGTACGTACCATTGTATATCAGTATCGATGGAATCGTTGACAGGTTATAGCCGTACATTTGAGATCTGTTCGATGTCCTAGAACGATTTGAGCATCCGCACAATGGGAGGAGAGATAAAACGCACAGGCTCATCAACATAGAAAAATCTTTTTCAAACGCCTGGAACGAGTTTAGCATCCGTCAAACAAACAACGAGTTGATCCCAGGCGTACCTTTCTCGCATCTGGGCCCCTGTATTCAACCATAGTGAATACTCTGCCAGGTCTGTCCACAAGTTCCGCCGTACAAATCAACCTATCGGCTTGAACTCGTTGAACTCGATCCTCTTCACAAGATTGGCATCGACATCGATCTTCGTTGTCCCGCAGGTACTGGTCTATGTGCACATTTTTCAGCCTGCAAATTGCGCCCCGCTTCACTTCGAAATACTGGAGAAGAATCAGATACGAGCACTGATGCAGCCCTTCCCACTTACCTCGTCCAACTCCGTGCGTTCCTTCTCCTCCGCTCGAACGATCGTTGTCGTGTAGTTGATCTGATCTCCTTGAACGTGACTGAAGCTGCCGCTCCCGCTTGTAATCGTCGTCTTTTTTGCCTTTCGAAAGAAATGGGATATCATTGGACCTAATGAACGGGTATGTTAAAGGAGGGAAGGTGGTGGTAGGGAAACAACCCAGGTGAGGCCCCACGAGCAGTCCACACCCAGGCTGCGGTCAGAACATGCGATGTCCACGCTGTTTGTTCGACAGCAATTCCTCGTTTAGACCTTCGCCGTACTACGCCCACACGGCGCTCCAGCCCAGACCAATGCTGTTGTTATCGATATGATTGAGTTCTGTCACATACATGATTGGGCCTCGATAAGGTCACTCACCGCCATGATAAACGCCCTCTCTAGTCTTCTATTTACGCCCAATTTCCCAGATCCAGTCTGATTCGTAGTCTTTATCCTTGATAAATTTATTATCTTGCTGTTTGTATGCTGATTTATGCGAGAACGGAATTATGAGTATGGAGAGCGCAGACGGAGTCGTATCTTTCGTGTATCGAGCCTCGGAGTGGTGGGTGTTGTGGGCGTTGCGAAACAAGGAGGATCGGCCCGGAACTGAGTCATATTTTCTTGGAAAGCGCCCACGAGCGCCCATGGTCCAACAACTTCTCCTCAAACCACCACGGGCAACTGCGACATTCCTCCCTTTTTGTTCCTCAAGTGAGATTGACCATCTTGCAGCAGCAAAACTCATCCTTTCCTCGCCATCGGGTCGAATGTTGAATTTTGTGTCGGCGGTGCGTGGCACTAGTCCTCGCCCATTCGAGGCTCACACTCTCAATAACGGTTGGCATTCGAGATATACTCGTAAATGTTCCCTGAAAGAACTATAGCCCAATATGTGACTCTGAGAGCGAACTATTAGGTTATAACTCGCTCGATGATTGGGTCCACGTTCAGCTTTGCCTTGCACCAGTGATACTTAGTACTTACCATCGACCCTTCTGCTCCCATCTTTCGTCATCCAGCAAGCCCTCATTTTGATGCTGAACGTGAAAATCTAGCCTCTCGTTGTGTTTGACTGGCACGTCAACCCACAAATCAGATCAAGACACTGAAAACCTCAAAGATTGTGGACACTCTATACCTTCACCTTTCGGTGTCCAGAGCTCAAACATTCCACCTCACGTCTTTTTACGACTGGTCTGCCTGAAGGCGCCCAAGCTCGGAGATGTATACGAAGTCAGAGTCGAGCTGGGCCTCCAACCAAGCTCATCGGCGGCGGCTCTTTCCACCCTGGATATGATTTGTTACTACAACGGATCGACTTGTAGGCTATCTCACTCGACTAACAAATGGCGAGCCAGGCATCACCAATCCTCACTCGTTGTTTCTTCTAGACACACGGTGGGTATGAACGCTAATTTCCTCAACGCCCCAATAAATCCAGGGCCTGCACCTGGGTGGAAGGCCTCGACGCACAAACGGTGTATGTCCACAGACCGGATGCTACTCAAACAGCTTGAACTCGATGGATGTGCAAGGGTACAGAACAAGATATTACGTCCTTCTCTCCCCCCTCCCTACATGTCTTCCATTCCTCACATGCACCGCAAAACAGAACTCTACGCCTCCCTCCTCCTCCCCCGACGTCACTTATGTTTCGGACAAAAACTCTTGATCCTGCTATCTCGATACCTGAATAACGTTTTACCCACACCCTCCGAGGTCTCCCAGTCAAGATTGGGAGGAGTCACCGACACCGATATCGGTCCCGACAAACGGTGGCAACTGAAACTATTCAACTTTTTTTTGCGTCATTGAAAGCGTACGGGACGGCGTTACCGTTCTGGTCGAGTAGTAAGCGGAACGAGTTTTATGAGCGGTGGGTTTTGATACCATCTGTTTTGTTCTGGCGCTCGTTCTAATGAAGGAATACGCAGGTGATTGAAAATTCGGGTGTTTGGATTGTGGCTTGGGGAAAGGGAACGGATTGTACAGGACGTGTTGAGGGAGAGGAGGAAGGAGGATCTTGAGGGGAAGACAAGATGTCGATAGTCACTATTGGCGACGGGCTCGCGATCTCACTCGCCCTGGTTTCAAAGACAAGCATCGCAACAACTCCCCACTTGACATCTTTGAACCCTTCGAACATTGAAGCCTACGGTTTTGAGGTTAGTGACAAGTGGTTATTGCAAGATAGTGGCGAGTTGGACGTCCCTCTCACGCCATTTGGACCGGACACCAAGACTCCGTTGGACATATCCGATATAGTTGGGATAGGTGGCCGGACAGACTGATAGTGAACGTCTTTTCTACAATGGAGATGGTCATTTTACCGTCGAACCGGAGCCAGATAGTATCCCTTCTGTCACGGAGAATCTCGCACCAAATAGGCTCAAATCCTTCAAGATCACCCAAACCTCACACTATATTACCTTGAGTCACCGGCGCGCCGAGTGGCTCAGCAGTACGTCTTGGAATGATGTCGTTCAAACGCCACTTCCACGGTGCTACATGGAACCCTGGCCTCGTAGAATGTTGAGAATTCACCAAGAATTCAACTATACTAATTTCCTCGTTTCACCTTCGCTCCGTGGATCTTAGTCGTTATGTTCACGTCTGACGCCCGGATGTTTGAGAGCTTTGATCCTTCAGAATCTTTCCATCCGAGGCCTGGTTCAAGTTGAATCTACCTCTTCACACAGAATACACGATTCGAAGAAAGGGTTTGAATTTGGTCCTGTTTATGATACCAGAATGAGATCAGATTAACGAACCTATCAATGATGAGTAGGAAGACGACGATGTAATGTCAGATTCATGAAGGAGCTTGGGTAGACGCGGCGTTCGAGCCTACCCTCAGGTCGGTCCGATACCCGCATGTCGCCGGTTCTTGGCCTCTACTGGCAACAACGAATGTCGATCAACCTCTCTCCGACAGAGTCTCGTGTGAGACTGAAGCTCGGGTATGTCATACAAGGACTTTGGCTACGAAACATATCATGGGGTATAGGTGACGTTCACGCTCGGACATGATTTCTGTAGAGTACGTGTAAGAGTACGTGTACACGATATCTATGATTAAATCCTTCGAGCACACGGTGGTCCAGATGCCAATTACAAGCCTGGACATAATGTATGATTGCGGGGTGAGACGAGGTTGTAACGAGTCAATGAAGTTCAAGAGACTTGATTGGGTACCCAATACTTGCTGTACATGCGGATAAGGTACATCGACCTTCTGTTCCTGTCTAGCATTAGGGCGCTGAGGAACACCGGGAAAAACATGATTTAAATGCCCATGGCAGGGAGCCGTTCGTGAACCTGAACCACTCGTAATCTTGTTGGTATCTATCTGTACGCTGTCTCGGATCCGAGAGATTGATGTTTGTTCATTCCACGTCCCTCAGAACAAAGAGGGTAAGAGATGTGCACAAGATCCACGTCTTTGCGGGTCCTTGTAGGCGTGAGACAGTGTAGCGGACGACCAAGATTACGCAGGGCAGTCTGATCGCGTAACACTTCGTCCGCTTGAAATACATCTCGATCAATTTACCCCAGGATGTAAAAACGGATCAGCACGTTCCAACTACCAGTCTTAGCGCGATAGCCAAGTTCTCGTACATTGAGGTCTGACCATCCCATCCCTAATGCCCTCCACCACAACCGATACAATACCTGGCTTCGGATAGCATACGTGTACCCTCTGATATCGAGCGGATGCGAGCGCTAGAAAACGTATAAAGGTTCTGGTGATGAGGCGTTCCAGATAGATCAAGCGGGATGACAATGAAACTGGCCACAGGCCAACGAGCTCCGAGATCCCAGATTGGCTTCTGTGGGTGATTCGAACAGACAAACTGAGGTATTAGGAGTATGAAAGACTCACTTGCCTCGGAAGATCCCAATTTAGAGTGTTTGCGCGTGATGCTGCAGCCGAAAGTGCACCATTTAGCGAGATGAATTGAACAAAGTCAGAGCTAGCTTTGCTCTGAGCTTTGTTGCACGAACTTAATCCTTTCATAGTAACATATCTCCGTTTGAAGAGGAAATAGTCGAGATACCTCGCGCCGGATGCTCGAAGAATCGAATATTGCCCCGAGAGACAATGGTCCGACCAGGGCGTAGCGTTCCTTCGGCCGTATGCCATCCCGCTATGCGAGGCTGAAAATGCATCAGTGTTCTCTCGCTTATCAACTCAAATAGTATGTTCACCTCATCGAGCTCCGTGCGTTCTCCAGTTCCTTGTTGTAAGAGAGCCCATCGAGGATGGGTCGGTTCGCACTCCTCCCCCTGATATGGCTATGACTGGTACCCCCCGGCGCGAAACTCCCGTGGGTTACAAAGATGGGGCAGCTCGGAAATCGGTGTTACCATAGGGTGTCCTCAGGAGTCGTAGATACAAGGTGATGATGATGAAATGGCCAGTTGTCGATGGTCAGACGGCAGAAGCAACCGACACAATCTCGGATGAGAACGTAGCAACCAAAAGTCCTGTCATTGTCCGGTCTCAGCTCCAAGTTCAGACTCGTAACCTTGTATGGGAACTATTTCGCTTGCAGTGTTCTAGAGGCCCGACATATGTCGTGTGTGATTGTATTTGGGCAGGAAAGGGGAGTAGAAGGGCGCCGGAACTTGAGGAGAGAGGCTCTAGATCAGGATTTTCTGCCTTGAGAAGGCAAACTTGCGATCAAACTGGGGCAAAAGGGAGTACACGATATGGGTCGAAGCTCACGAAGATAATTGAGAGAGAAGAATGGCGCCGCGCCACGAACCCTTTCCAGCTTTTGAGAGTAAAATGACGATGGTCCTAATGACTCCAGATCGGTTTCCGTAGAGCCCGAGTCCACCAAACAGTGTTGTTCTTCGTCAATGATCCAATCTAACCTCCTTTCCCCCGGCCCACATTGTGGGGCACAGCTCTGAAGCTCCTCCTAGATCCACCATATCACAACGATCGCGCTGTAGCGATGGTTAGAGCGGCTTTCAATGGGCTCAGTTGCACAAACGGGTACCATTTCGGTCTAAGCAGGGCGGGAAGGACGATGACTCGACCTTAGAGCTAGCGTTGAATTCCGACTTCATGCAACGCCCGGTGCCAGAGATTGAGAGACAGGAGCGCAAGAAACAAATAGAGAGATGGACTATGGGTATCAGAATAAAGTTTTGAGGCAGGAAGGAGGTCGGTTACAGGATCACGATGAGACTCACCCGCTATAGCCCGGGCCGCTTGTCCAAACTCTTTCCACGACCACCATGACAATCAAACCACTCCCTCTCTCTCACTCGTTTTCGTTTGGATCGTAGCGCCCTTCATGATGCATGACACCCCAAAACTGACGACAAGGTACAGAAGAAGGAGAGAACTGTCCTCGGTGTGCACTTTGCTCGCTCGAAAATCGGCCGCTCGTCAAATCTAGACGGGCCTTTTACCATTCACAGTCTATCCATATACCTCAAAGGCGTTTAACCCTCTTGAAAAACTAGGGCAACCAACGGATGGAAATGATGGATAGATTGGGAGTTACGCGGCCACAGAAAGCTTGGTACGTCGTCAATTCGTCTTATCATAGAAATTTCTCTAAATTCATCCCGAATGTTGTATGCACAGGTTTGAGGGCCATTTCTCTGGTCGCTACGGTCAGTCTCCGTACCGCCAGCCCCTCGCCGTGGCTTAGATGCACATGCACGACATCTTTATGTTCATCACCGTCAAATTTCCCTCGGAGTCAATGTTTTCGACCCATCAAAATGGACATTGGAAAGTATCGGTCACCTAGGAGTCATTCGGTCTATGCCCCACGGATCACTCGTGCCTCGGAGAACCTGGTAATCATGAAGACTCGAAGGACAACCCTTGAAGGGGCGGTGTGAAAGAGAGGTATGGAATGGCAATTTTGCAAGGGTACCTCCATTTCGCTTTCAGAATCATCAAACCTCACCATTCACAACATATTTTATAGGCGCATTCATATTCTCGTCTCAATAATGACGAGATGCTGGGTGTCAATCAGGAAGGTATGGAAGTGATGTCTTTGTGCAACGAGGTATGTTTAAATCGTTTTCACCGGGATGGCATGGGCCTCACTGATCTTACCCGTTGGCTGTTGGAGAACAGATTCGTGGATCCAAACCCTAGAATGCGCTTGTAGGGATATCGTAGCTACCAATTGAATCCGTCAAAGCACTGTCATTGCAGATCTTAGCTGGGCATGAACCGTCGTGGATTACGAGAGGGTGAGACGTTCAATTGTGATCGCTTTGACTGAAAACTGATTGATAGTGTTTATAGAACGAGGATACGAAGGATGTTGCATGTGAGATATAGCACAGGGCCCGACTGTCGGCAGAGAACACACTCTTGAGTATCACATTGAACCGCGTAGACTCATAACAAAAAGCTATGTATCGAATACCGTTGGATATCTAAATTTTTTGGGCCATATCACGACACTGATGACGGGGAAAAACCTATTCTGATTTTCATGCAAACGCAACTAGAGACTAAGATGAGCACGAGTCGCGAGAGCTGTACTTGCAACGGACCGAATTCTGACATTACCTTGCCTCAATCGATATCTCCAATGTCGATGTCGAGGGTCTGCGCGGTGGTGTTGGAGCTCTCGGATACTTTTAACAAGGGAGGGAGAAATATGGGTAAGCATAATATAGTTACATACAAGTTCAAGATCGGGCAATAATTACAAGGGAAGTCAGGATGATACGGAAGTTTGAACTAGCATGCGACTACGGAGTAATCTAAATCATTCACGCGGGTAACAGTCTGCGACATCAAATTACCTGGAGATTGTACATCAGAACCTCAACGTATACATGCGTGGATGAAATATAGTACGTACACCATTTCTTCAGGAATCCGGGTTTGGCCCAGTGATTTGACGGACCTTCCGTTTCTGTTGATAGGCTCGCGGTGGATTCGGGTTCTGCGTCATGTCCCACAGCGGTCTCTGCAACTGAAGGGGTAGAGAGAGATGTTCGGCGAGTGCTGGAGGTCGTGGGTTCTGATGATTTCTGAGCTGGGTGAGCCGTAATGGGATCTTCAGGTGTTGAGATGTGTGCCGCCAACGTCGAGGCTCCATCCTTGAGGGGAGGCTCTGCCAACGAAATCGGAGGAGATCAGACGGCGGCAAGAAGAATAGTTGGACGGGACGAGCCTTTGCCAACCTGCGCAAACCGATCCGAGTCGCTTAGCGGTTGGAAGATGTTTTCATATCCGAGAGATCGAGCGAAATTGGCGGTGGAAGGGTCGAACCCTCGGAGTAGCTGATATTGGCGTAGAGAGTCGTAGGCATCGTAAGACCAAGAATATGACTCGGAGAATTGATAGATTCTGAATGTTGTTGGAAGGCCAAAGTCTTGGCAGAGGTTGTGCGAGAGCGGAGACTGGCCATCTTCATCAAAGGACCAGAAATGAACGGAAGAGGTTCTGACATTGTCCAGGTCAAAAGGAGGTGGTCGGACAAAGAGATAGATAGGTTGTCGGAATTGTCCACGGGCTGGAGAGTATGAAAGGTCGCCAAGCAACTCAGCGCAAGGGAAGACAAGGCCTGAAAGATGTTAGTAGATGGAAGGGGAATGGAAAAGAAAACGAGGACGCACGGTAGACACTCAAATCTTCTTCCATAGATATTCCACGCGCACCAAAAACACTCCAGGCTTGTGCCATCCACGCCTCCAGTGCATCCACATTCCACTCCAACAAAAGACGACCTCTACCAGTAAGCGTGAATCTACTCGGGGTGTTAGATGGAAGAAGTGGGTGATGTTTTTGAAACCCACCTCGCCATCCCATCCGCCAGCAATTTTCCATCTGAAAGACTATCACCAAAACTCGTCCAGGTGTTGTTTGCGACCGCGATGGGGGCGTTGGTCAACGTCGAAATCACCGTCGGCCGAAGAACTCGTTCAGGCACATCAGTCGGGGCACCCAAAGAAGCGACTTCACGGACGACAACGTCATCGACATGCTTCGACTTGAGGCCCGCCAAGAAGCGCAACAAAACGTCTTCTTGAACGAGTTCTGCGGTCAAAGGCAGTTCCTCACTTCCAAAATCCCTTATAGTAAGCTGGAGGGTTGGCCCCGGTAGACCACGGCAAAACACTCCCCTCGCCGGATCCAACCACAATTCTCCATCCCTGCAACACAATTGCAACTGTAAACAGTTCATTCAAGTATATTCGGATATTGTACTGACTACTTACATGTATACTATTGAGATACATACGGCCTACAACCCCTGCATTCACCTGCGCAGCCGGCACCAGCTCTGAAGGAACAAGTCAGCAAAACTCAACCTTTGGCATCTAACCAGTACGTACCATTGTATATTAGTATTGATGGGGCCGCCGACAGGTTGTAGCCATAGACTTGAGGTCCGTTCAATGTCCTGAAGCGACTTGAGCATCCGTGCAATGGGAGGAGAGCTTAGACGTACAGTCTGCTTATCAACATCGCAAAATCTTTCTCAAACGCCTGAAATGAGTTTAGCCTTCATCGGCGAACAATGGCGGTTGATTCTCGTACCTGTTTCGCTTCCGGGCCGCTGTATTCCACCAGCGTGAAGACCTTACCCGGTCTATCCACAATTTCAACTGCGTATGAAATCCTATCAGCTCGGCCTCGTCTCCTTACCCGGGAACACCATCGTTCTCCCTTCTCCCATAAATAACGTCCGTTCTCCCTCAGCTTGTAGATCGCGCCACGCTTCACATAGTAGTACTGGGGAATGATAAGATGTCGATCCTCGTACCCAGCTTTAGCCGCTTACCTCGTCCAACACTGTGAGCTCCTTCCTCTCCGCTTGTACGAGTGTCGTGTAATTGATCTGATCTCCGTTAATGTGATTGAAGCTTCCGCCCGTGATCTGAGTATTTTGCGCATCTTGTAAGAAGTGAGAAGACATTGAAATGATGAGCAGGGAATATATTGAATACGAGGATAGAGGGTGGAGAATGTGGTGGTAGGGAAACAACCCAGATGAAGCCCCACGAGCAGTCCACACCCAGGGTGCGGTCAGAACATGCGATATCCACGCTGTTTGTTCGACAGCAATTCCTCTTTTAGACCTTCGCCGTACTACGCCCACACAGCCCGGCCCAACGCTGCTGCTATCGATATGAACGATCCCTGTCACAAACACGATTGGGTCTCGATAAGGTCACTCACCGCTGCGATCAACGCCCTCTCGAGTCTTCTAATTACCCCCAGTTTCCCAGAATCTAATCTCCTCGACCGTAGTGACTTCGGTATCTCGCCGGGTTGCTGATTTGTATGAGAACGGCCTTGACTTAAATGCAGAACGGGTGCCCAGAGAGTTGTATCTTGTGCGTATCGAGCCTCAGAGTGGGTGTCATGAAACAAGGAGGATGGATCGGGATCGGCCCGGCACTGATTTCAGGAATTTCGTATAAAGCGCCCATGAGCGCCCAAGCCTCGGTTGTGCTTAAACCACCACGAGCAACCACAACATATTTTCCTCTCTTCCCTCGTAAGCCATTCACTATTATAACTGCCACGGACAATATTTTTTTCCCGATAATCAAGCCGTGTATGAGATATTGAGCTGTCAGGTGCGTAATCAGTTCACCTCGCAGGCTTATGCGAGGCTCAATCTTCGCCTCATTAACGACTACCTTGGCTTCATCCTCCTGATTCAAGGACTCTTCAGGGGACACCCTCGGATAGCTTGAACACCTGTAGAAGCCTTCAAGCAACTCCAATGACTGACATGTTCTCCTCTCCACAATTGACCTAACCGAATGAGCTGAAAAGATGTTCGGATAGGCTGTTTCATACCAGGTGTTCTATGTTTTCTGTGCTCAGTATCTAACGTTCGACTCTAGACTCCCGCTCGGTTATTTCTACCGACTATTGAAGGCCACTCATACGAAGCTGGACGCTCACAGTTGAATCTTGGGCCTCTATAAGGTTCGGAGGCAATACACATCCCAATATTCACATCCTTCGTCGAATATCCCTCAAGACTTACTGAAAGCTCCCTTAACCCTCGCAAGCTGTACTCCCTTTGTCCAGAACGTGAGGCTCAGCTGTCAAATTCCGCGTAGTTACTCATGTCTGACGAGGCCCCGAAGGTCCATCGAGCCTCAGAACCCGACGTTAGGAAGCGGGGCTGAGCACTATAACTCGCGCGACCTGACCTTATATCCCAATCCATTTCATTTAGGATCACTTCAACATCCGGAGCTCGAAGAGAGCTTCAGACAGATGGCATTGAGTTGCACCCTGGGACAAGTAGGTAAGTCCCTCTCGTCGATTCCCGTTTGACGTTTATTCAATGCCAATCTCAGTGCACTAGCATTCGGATACGATGCAGTCGGAATTGAGCAATACTTGCTCCAAACCTGTCGCTCGGGCGTTCAAACTGCTGCCAAGTATTTGACTGTAAACGATGCCGGGGAGGTCAAACTGTAGCCTCTAAGTTATGGCGTTGTCCCAGAGAACTGAAAATCTTAGACTGGTTGCCAGTAAGATGAGCTGTTTGTTTTGGTTAGGTCTCGTACGGTCACTCATCCCCTCCAACTCGCTGAACCTCCGATTTACAAGCACAGTATCAAGTTTTTCCTCGGCTCTCTCCCAGTTCAGCCTTCCCTCGATGCCTCGAAAGGGTTATAAGCCAAGATACCCGATATGTGGTACTGAGAGAGAAGATCAGGTTTTCGTTTGCTTGATGATTGGGAATAGGCCAGTCAAGGTACGTCTGTGCTTTGCCTTACACCAAAGATACTTACCGTTGAGCATTTCTCAGCAGTTTCGTCATCCAGCGAACCCTAATCTTCATGCCAAATGTGAATGTGCAATCTGTCGTCGTATTTGAACCCTACATCAACCCACAAATTCAACTAGGACATCGTCAAAACCTCGAGGGTTTTGCACACTTCATACCTTCGCCTTTTGGCGTCCGGAGTTCGAACGTTCAACCTCACTCTCTTGGATCTTCACGGCCGGTGCGCTTGGAAGCGCCCGATTTCGCAGATTTATCTGAAGTCAAAGTTGAGCTGGACCTCCAACGAAGGTCTCCTTTCACCCTGGTTACTGTTTGCTACTTCAACGGATCGACTCACGGGCTGCAATACTCAGTTTACGAACGGTGACCTGGGCGTTCACAGGTCTGGGCGAGGGCCCGTGCCGCACGAATTTTACTGGGATTATTATGTATACTATTGTCCCAAAGACGGATTTTGCCAACACCGCTGCTCTCAGTGTCGAGAAAACAGAGACAAGGAATTGTTGAAACCGCCGGGGAAAACAAGAGAGTTTGAGTGGGTGAGGATTTACGCGTTTACGTGCTGTCCCGGTGGTACTTCCTTCAATGCTCGAGAGGCTACAGAATTAGTTTTTGCGCACCCTACCAAGGACCTTAACATCCTCCAGCTCAACTAAACCAAAGCTCATGTCAATCACTCCTCACGGTGATCATTCTAACAACAAAATTCAATCGAGTCTTGAAATCAGTGACCGCTTACTCGCCATTCACTTCCAACATTTCATTTGAGCACCCCGGAGCCATAGATGCGCTTCGATTGGATGTAATCCAGTTGGACGCTGACACATGACACTGGTAAGCCATCCGCGTCACTTTTTGTCGATGTCGCTCTCACCGATTGTAAGCTTCTCCAGGCGTTGGGTCTCGAAGGATGAAATTGGAAGTGTTGTGCCCTTGATTGGATTCTGCGTCGAGTGACTTGCACGTATCGCCGTTCGTTGAATAGAGGTACTGGCAAGGAATCGTTTTGACCTTCACGTATTGCGCTGTCAAGAGGAATAGAGATCTTCGACGTGGGCCCAGGGTTAGGTGCTCGAGAGGTATGGGTTTGTATATGGGGGTAAGTGAATTTTTCAGGCGTGATCTTCGTCGCAAACTGAAGGCTTATGCAAGGCGACGTTCACTCGATGTACGAGTCGACACCACAAACTCTTGCAGTGTCAGCTTGTCGCCTCAAGAAAGTCAGTCTCATTGCTAATAGACCAAAAACGCCGAATTGCATGCCAAATCAGAGGGACTGTTTTGATCTGTTTATACGCTGCCAACAAGGTACGTTTACTCGCTTTTGTTTCAGCTCCTGCCCTTCTCAAAGATAGCTCTAAAAAGTCGTGTTTGACGATTGCTCAGAGCACTGCCAATAGAACATTGCTCTCTTCGTGCCGAACAGCTCCCGGGTAGCCGAATGACTCGGCGTATGAGTATTGCAGTGTTATGCATGGATGCTAGCCATGGTCGCATCTTTTTGAGGCCTCCCAAATGTGGCTACGACGATCAAGCATGCGAGAGCGTAGTCAGTGGTCACAGATCACTCCGAGCGGATATTCACTGCCTTTGATCATAGCAAAGCTCAGGTCGATGCCTCACCTCCCGACATCGAGCCCCTTCATCCGAGCCGGAGGCTTTGTAACGCCCCATCCCTAAACAGAGTGCCTCAAAATTGATACTTCGACGTTCTTGTGCGGTATACTTGGACCCCGCGGAAGCTAAGGCTGGAGATGGAGATAAGGGAGCGGAGACTTATGAGGTAGAATCAGGATAGATATGCTGATTGTGGGGCTGGTGACGGGATAGACTGGGCAAGATCGGTGATGTTCACGCTCGGATGTTCACTTTCTGTAGCAATCATCCGTAGTTGGTGCATTCGAACTCACGGTGGTCCACATATTTTATTATAGGTTGATGAGATTGCTCACGCTAGTTTGTAAAGTGCGACGACGAATTGGGGAGGTTTGAAGGACTTTGTTCAGCACTGGAGCAGAGAAATTATATAAGATAGCCCGATACGGTAGCCTGCGGGACTCGCTTTACGGTGGGGTTTGGGGAACACTTAGGAGATCAATCATTTGTGCTTACTAGTAGACACGTTGGTGCACAACTCTAGGCGGCCATAGATTTGAGAGCCTGGCTGGGGACCAGGTACCAGGGGGCTGAGATGGCTACCAGAATCATGACTTTGTGCGACCACGTGGGCGTAAGATGTGACGGACGACTGGAACTATGCAAGGCAGTTCATACGCATACCATTATACCATCTGTCCCTAGTACATCTTGGGCCATCCCTTTGTAGTGAACGGTGCAACATGACCTATTAATGCCCCCCTTGAACCATTCTGGGCTCGCTGACAGAAACTTTTCTCATAAACTTGAGGCACGGGCTTTCGTATATGACCTTTTCGCTCTCTGAGCTATCCGTCTCAAAGGATAGAGCGTCGGGTTCACTCAAGGTAGACGTTTCCGTTGTGATCAAAAACAACGGGGCCGTGACTGGGTCAGAGGTGGTGCAGATAACAATCTCGGACCCTGACAAAGGTATCACCCACCCCAAGATGCAGCGTGGCTTCACGAAAGCGAAGGACCTCAAACCCGGGGAATCCCACAAGGTCCAAGTCGTGTTGGACAAGTGCGCTGTTTCGTACTGGGACTCGTTCTCCGAATCCTCAACGATAATGAGTAAGGGCGTTTGGAAGGTCGATGGCGGAGAATATGGGGTGCATGTTGGATTTGAATGCAACAAGGTCAAGTTGGAAGGAAAGATCACAATCAACGAGGACGAATCGTTTGTTTGGAGCGGGTTGTAGAATGTATCCTAAGTAACAATCGCCGCAAGTCCATCAAATATCGCAACTGTCTTGCCACACCTCTCCAACAAACTTACCCTATACTTCTAGCATTGATATGCGCGACTCGAGTGGCATGAGTCAATGCTTGCAGAAAGAAAATGTTCCGATCTTCATTCGTTTGTCAAAGGTCCAAGAGACTCTTGAAAGACCTCAGCATGAATCGATACGAGATATCGCGCAAGGGTTGGTGTTTGCCCGGGCTTCGGGCGTTGATGCTATAGATATCGATTGATAGACAAATACAAGTTGTAAGTCAGATGATAAATCACGAAATCTCACAAGAGGTCCCGGATGATGTCGCGAAGCTCACTCTTCCGTTCACCATGCGTCCCACTCAAATAATCATTCTGCGTGTTCAGAGGTCTGATCGTGTCGAAGAATGAACGATTGCGGCAAGGGTGCATAACGCTCACATTCAATCCGAGAATTCCACTCGCTCAGATAGTTATGCTGATGTGGTGCTGGTATTTGTGGCTTCTGTATTCGAAGAGTTATAGTGGCGAGTTGGGGAAGGGAAAGGTCGTGAGATGGCATGGTCCACGAAACTGGACGCCTCGGATTGTATTGTTGGTCCATAGACCCTATGGTTCAATTTTTAGGCGCTCAGGGCAGTCTCCTTCAGCGGGAAGGACTGAAGCTTCATGGCAAGTTGAAAACTTGGTCTGCTCAATGTATGGCTGGCTTCTCGGCAAAACGGCATGGCCATAGGGTGACCTAAATAGTCGTAGAGGCAAGACGACGAGAGTAATTTGGCGAGCTATAGATGGTCAGACGGCGAACATGACCCGAGGATACAATCTCTGATGGGATTGCAGCAACCACCAGCCTTGTCTCCGCACGCATCTCAGCTCCGAGTTCAGGCTCGTTCCTCGTATGACGACTGTTCCGACTGCAGTGTTCCAACGTCGAAAATGTCGTGTGTGGCCGAATTGGAACGGGAGATGCAAGCAGAAGGGTGTTAGAATTCGAAGAGAGAAGCCTTCAATCGAAATCTTCTGCCCTGAGAACGCGCACTTCCTATCCACTGAGTTAGAATGAAGTAGACGATATCGGTTGAAACTCACGATGATTGTTGGGAGAGACAAGGTTTTCATACCCCCATGAAATCTTCGCAGCGTCTGAGAGTACGATGACGATGGTACGGGTGGTTTCACAACGGTTTCCCGTAGGTTCGAGTACACCAAACGGAGTCGTTCAGATTTCTTCGTCAATGATTAAACTCGACCTCCTTTCCCCCCGGCCCACATTCCTGAACGCAGCTCTGAGTACCCTCCTTCATCTGCTGGACCACAATAATAACGCTGTCGGGATGATCAGAGCGGCTTTGGATGGGCTTGGTTGAACGAACAGGCACCATTTCCACCTCGACGGTGTTCGAATCTTGTGGTTACGGTTGAGTTGGTGTTCAATTTCCGACTTCATACCACGCACGATGTGAAGAATTGAAATACAGAGGCACAGGGAGCGAAGAGAGAGAGACAGACTCTTGGTATGAGAATGATGTTCGAAGTAGGAAGAAGGTTGGGTCAAGGGTCGCGGTGAATCTCACTCACCATAGCCCGGGCCGCGCGTTCAAACTCTTTCCACAACCGCGATGACCGGCAACTCATTCCCTCTCTCTCGTTTCCGTTTGGATTGTAGCACCCTTCATGATGCATGACACCCCAAGACAGACGACAAGTTACAGAAGAATGAGGGCAATGTTCAAGGTCCGTGCTTCATTCAGTCAAATATCTACCATTCGTTGAATATTGACGAGTCTTTGCCATTCCCAGTCTATTCGTATGCCTCAAAAAGCGTTCGACTTGAGCAATTAGGGCAACAAATGGACGGGAATGGTCGGTGAACTGGGAGTTACGTGGACACAGGAACCTTGGAAGGTACGTCGTCAATTCGTCGTATCATAAAAATTTCTCTAATTCATTCTGAAGGTTGTACGCATAGGCTCGAGGGCCATTTGTTTGATTGTTACTCTCAGTCTCCGTACCGCCAGCCTCTCGCCGTGGTTCAGGTGCATAACAACCTCATTTTCGTCAGCGTCAAGCATCCCTTGAAGTAAACGTCTTCGACCCATCAAAATGGACGTTGGAACGTGCTCGGTTACCTAGAAGGAGTCATCAGGTCTATGCACCCAGATTACTTGTGCCCCCGAGGACCCGGTAATCAAGATGGTTCGAAAGACAACCCTTGAAAGGGGTGTGTGAAAGGGAGGTAGAGAATGGCAACTTTCGCGAGGGTACGTCCATTTTACGTTCAGGATCGTCGAGTGTCACCATTCAAAACACGTTCTCTAGGCACATTCATGTTTTCGCCCCCTTACTGAAGTTATGAGATGCTGGGTGCCGATGAGCAAGGTACGGAAGCGATGTCTTCGTGCAATGAGGTATGTCTACATTGTTTTCGTCAAGATGGCATGGCCTCGCTGACCTTACCCATCGGCTGTCGGACACCAGATTTGTTGGTCCGAGCTTTGGAACGCGGTTGTAGGAATAATTTAGTCGCCAGTTGGATCTGGCAAAGCACTGTAATCACGATCCGTCGTGGATGTGGGATAACACAGGGTGAGACGTTCGATGTCATCGATTTGACCGAAAATTAATTAATAGCATTCGTAGAACAAGGGTACAAAGGATATTGTATGTAATGTATAGCACAGGGCCCAGCTGTCGGTATATAATACATTCTTTAACGTTGTGTTGTATCCTGCATGTTCGTATGGAGAAATTGTATATTAAATACCGTATGATACCCAAAATCTGCCTGCATCACGACATTGGTGGCCGTGATACCTTCTGCAGAACGACAAATGCGCGACACTTCGAAGATGGATCCAGTCCGATTCCATATAGATCCAAATAGACTAAGGATGAACATAAGTTTCGAGAGTTGCAGGTGTATCGAGCGGAGGCTGACGTTACCTTCAAATGTAACTTCAGTCAATATCCTCAATGTCGAGGTCGCGAGTCTGCGCGGGGGTATCGGAGCTCCCCGATATTTCTGACGAGGGAGGCAAGAATATGGGTGACCAGAAGCTGGATCGACGAGCGTTGTAGGTTGTAGCTTCCAAAGGTTTTTGAATTGGGTGAGCCGTAATGGGACCTTCAGGTGCTGAGAGGTGTGCCGCCAACATCGAGGCTCCATCCACCAGGGGAGGCTCTGCAAACAAAATCAAAGGAGATCAGACAACGGCAAAGAAAGTAGATGGCTGGAACGAGCCTTGATCGACCTGCGCAAACCGATCCGAGTCGCTCAGAGGTTGAAAGATGTTTTTGTCGAATCCAAGAGATCGAGCGAAATCGGCGGTGGACGGGTCAAACCCTCGGAGGAGTTGATATTGGCGTAGGGAGTTGTAGGCTTCATTTGACCAAGAGTGTGACTCGGAGACTTGAAAAGTGTCGAATGTCGTTGGAAGGCCAAAGTCGAGGCAGAGGTTGTGCGAGAGCGGAGAGTGGCCGTCTTGATCAAAGGACCAGAAATGAACGGAAGAGGTGTTTCCGGCGTCGAGGTCGAAAGGAGGTGGTTGGACAAAGAGAAAGATGGGTTGTTGGGATCGTTGACGGGCTTTAGAGTCTGGAATGTAGCCAGACAACCGGGCACGAGGGAAGAGAAGGCCTGAAAGATGTCAGTAGATGGAAGGGGAGTGGAAAACGAGGACGCACGGTAGAGACTCAAATCTTCTTCCATAGATATTCCACGCGCACCAAAAACACTCCAGGCTTGTGTCATCCACGCCTCCTCTGCATCCCAATTCCACTTCAACTGAAGATTGTCTCCATCAGCAAGCGTGAATCTACTCGAGGTGTTAGATGGAAGGAGTGGGTGATTTTTCAAAACCCACCTTGTCATCCCATCTGCCAGCAATTTTCGATGTGAAAGACTATTCCAATGACTCGTCCAGGTGTTGTTTGCGACAGCGATGGGGGCGTTGGTCAACGTCGAAATCACCGTCGGCCGAAGAACTCGTTCAGGCACCAAAGTCGAGGCACCCGAAAAAGCGACTTCACGGACGACAACGTCATCAACGTGCTTCGACTTGAGGCCCGCCAAGAATCGCAACAGGACGTCTTCTTGAACGAGCTCTGCGGTCAAAGGCAGTTCCTCACTATGAAAAATCCAATTACCGAGCCTGAGGGTTGGCCCCGGTAGACCACGGCAAAACACTCCCTTCCCCGGATCCAACCACAATTCTTCTTCCTCGCAATCCAATTGCCACTGTAAACAGTTCATTCATATATTCGCATATTATACTGACTACTCACACATATACTATTGAGATACACACGACCTACAACCCCTGCATTCACCTGCGCAGCCGGCACCAGCTCTGAAGGAACAAGTCAGCAAAACTCAACCTTTGGCATCTAACCGGTACGTACCATTGTATATTAGTATTGATGGGGCCGCCGACAGGTTGTAGCCATAGACTTGAGGTCCGTTCAATGTCCTGAAGCGACTTGAGCATCCGTGCAATGGGAGGAGAGCTTAGACGTACAGTCCACTTATCAACATAGCAAAATCATTTTCAAACGCCTCGAATGAGTTTAGCCTTCATCGGCAAAAAATGGCAATTGATTCTCGTACCTGTTTGGCTTCCGGACCGCTGTATTCCACCAGTGTGAAGACCCTACCTGGTCTATCCACAATTTCGACTGCATATGAAATTCTATCAGCTCGACCGTGTCTCTTTATCCGGTAACCCCATCGTTCCTCGTCTTCCCATAGGTAACGTCCATTCTCCTTCATCTTGTAGATCGCGCCACGCTTCACATAGAAGTACTGGGGGATGATTAGATGTCAATCCTCGTATACAGACTCAGCCGCTCACCTCGTCCAACAATGTAAGCTCCTTCTTTTCCGCTTGTACGATTGTCGTCGTGTAATTGACCTGATCTCCGTGAACATGATTGAAGCTTCCACCTGTGATCTGAGTATTTTGCGCGCTTTGAAAGAACTGGGAAGACATTGAGACCGTGAGCCAGCCCTACGTCAAATACGAGGATAGAGGGTGGAGGGTGGAGAGGGTGGTGGTAGGGAAACAACCCAGATGAGGCCCCACGAGCAGTCCACGCCCAGGCTGCGATTAAAACATGCGATGTCCATGCTGTCTCGTTCGACAGCGACTCCTCTTTTAGTCCTTCGCCGTACTACGCCCACACTTTGCTCCAGAGGCAGCCCAATGCTGTTGTTATCGATATGATTGGGTTCTGTCACAACCACGATTGGGTCTCGATAAAGCCACTCACCGCTGCGATTAACGCCCTCTCGAGTCTTCTATTTACGCTTAATTTCCCAGATCCAATCCGATACGCAGTCCTTGACCGTAGTGATTTCGGTATCTCGTCGGGTTTGCTGACTTGTGTGAGAACGACCTCGAGAAAAGTGCAGAACGAGTGCCCAGGGAGTTGTATCTAGTGCGTATCGAGCCTCGGAGTGGTGGGTGTTGTGAAACAAGGAACATGGATCGGGATCGGCCCGGAACTGGTCAGGAATTTCGTGTAAAGCGCCCATTGGCGCCCAAGCCTCGCTTGTACTTGAACCACCACGAACATCTACGACGTCCCTCCTGTTCCTTTGCTTGAGTGACAGTCACCACTTTATAGCATCGAAACCTCAGGCTACTTCTCATTATTGAGCCGAATACCAATTCTCAAAGTCGGCAGTATGTGATTGGTACCAGTCCTACGCTCATGTGAGGCTCACCATTCACGTTCTCGATTGGCGTTTTTCAGCATCCAGAATGACCCTCTCAGCCTTCAGAGGATAAAAAGATCTCTGACGGGCTTTCGAAAATCTTTTTGAAAGGATTACAGGCCAATATATCCAATATGTGGTACTGAGACCGAATATCAGGTTATGGTTTGCGCGATGATTGGGAATAGGCCGGTCAAGGTACGTCTGCGCTAGCTTTGCCTTAAACCAAAGATACTTACCATTAACCTTCCTTTGCGGTTTATTTACCCAGCAAGCCCCAATGTTAATGCTAAACGTGAATGTTTAGTCCGTCGTCGTATTTGAACCCTACATCAACCCACATGTTCAACTACGACGTTGTCAAAACCTCGAGGGTTGTGCACACCGTATACCTTCGCCTTTCGGCGTCCGGAGGTCAAATGTTCAATCTCACTCTCTTCACGATCAATCCGTTTGGAAGCGGCCGAGTTCGGGGATGTATTCGAAGTCAGAGTCGAGTTGGACTTCCAAACAAGGTCTCCTTCCACTCTGGTTACCAACAGATCGACTTGCAGGCTGCAATGCTCAGCTTACGAACGGTGACCTGGGCGTTTGCGGGTCTGGATGAGGGTCCGTGCCGCACGAGTTTTACTGACATCACTACGTATACCATCTTTTAGAAGGCTGATGTGCTACTCTGAAACGGTAATCTACGCCAACGCCGCTGTTATCAGCGTCGAGGCAACGCATGCTAGATTTTCTCGACGGATTGGAGCTTGGGTATGGGGCGAAGAGCCAACGGAATCCTTGGGGAGGAAAGATGGGGTCAAGTTGGTGAGGGTTTGTGTGCCGAGGTGAGGGTATTTTCCCCAAACGCTAAAACTACGGATAGTGCCCCCTCTCCCGATACCACTTCCATACCGGTTGCACGCAGCTCCAGTCTCTAGGCCTCAAGGGGATCTGGGCTGAAATCGGAAGCGTTACATCCTTGGTCGACATTCAATTTGAGTTACTTGGATGTATCACTGCCCGTTGCCTACAGATACTCGCGAGGAATAGCTTCGAATTTTGGTGTCCGCGTCGGAGCGTTGACCTGGAGCCAGGGATACATGCTCCTCCGAGTGTGCGTTGGAGGTGCAGGGCGGTCATATTCACTCTCGTTTCCCCTTCCTTGCCCCGTAAACATTAAGCTCACTCTCCGACATAGTTGAACTCCTACAAGGTGAATGTATGGGTTTTTTCAAGTCGTTGTTCACATCCGTTGTTTACTCGATGTCCAAATCGACACCACTTAAGGCTCTCACATCTTCAGTTCGTCGCCTGGGAAAGCCAGCCTCACGGCTGATAGACTTGAACCTCGAATAGGTTGAATCAGAGTGGCCATTTCGATTCTTTTTGTGGTTACCAAGGTACGTTTGTGACTCGCTTGTGTTTCAATTGCGGCCCCTCCTCTTGAACGTGATTCCGAACGGCCATGTTATATAGTTGCTCAGAGCACTGCCAAGGAAACGTCGGCCCTTTTCATGTCAAGCAACTCGAGGGTAACTTAATGACTCGAAGTATTGCACCGTAATGCATAGATACTAGCCACGGTCGCTTTGGCCCAAGCTTTTTGAGGCATCCTAAATGTGGTTACGACGATTAAGTATGCGAGACTGTATCCCAATTCGCGGCAACATAGTCACTAGATACTCCGTACGAAAATCTTCTGTGTTTCGACATAAAAATGCTCAGATCAATGCCTCCCCTTCAGATATCGAGCCTCGTCATCCCAGCCGGAGGGTTTGTCACTTGGTCCCGAGACAGTGCCCCACAATCGTCACTTCGACATTCCTGTACAATATACTCGAACTTCCGTAGAGACTAAGGATCGTGAACTTATGAGACTGAATCAGAAGAAACATTTTTTGGGACTGGCGACGAGAGGGTACGATTGTCTCTAACTAGAGCTTACACGCTGACGATCTTTTCCAGTCGAGATATGTACGGCATATCTTGTACAGTAAGTCGGATACTTCATGCAGAAATTACTCTTGGAGTTGTGCTAATTCAGGTTTACAGTGTCTGTGGGTGAGTACTGTCGCTATTCAGTGCGGCTTATGTACTGATAAGTATCGACTTGAAGCTATCATGGCCATTCGTTGGTACATATCTGCCTCAGATCCGGTCTTGAAAACCTCATCCTCTCCGAAGGCTCTTGCAAACATCAGCTGCATGGTAGCCAGACTAACGGTCGGTGGCCCAGCAACCGTCTTTCGGGGGTGAGTTTCTGTTTTCACAGACACCAGCTCTAGGGAAACGGCGAACAGAACACTTGATAGCTTCCTAATAGTCTCACTCATCGAGCTTCCCGTGGTGCTATCTCTCGCAAAAATTTGCGCCAAGTATCCTACCTCCCAGGGAGCATATTATTGGTATTATCGCCTCGCGTCTCCCAAAACCCGACCTTTGCTCTCCTGGATAAGTAGGTGGCTGACGCTTGTCGGCAACTGGATAGTCGCTTTGTCCACAATGCCATAGTGAGTTCCTTGAGCTAGTCTAAGAGCTCGGGCACCACATTCTTTCTTCAATAGGGATCCGCTCAGCTTTTGGTTTCGGAAGTCCACATCTATCGACCGGAACGGATGACTGAGCCTTGGCAGACATGTATGTCGCATCATTCGGTCGCAACTTTCACTTGCCCCCAATCCGACCGATTGTTTCTTTTTCGATACATAGACCTCATATTTTTGGGGATTATTTTACTCTGCACTTCCGCCGTCATATCTAGACTTAGTCCCCGAGGTTCTCGTAATCTGGTGGATGATCCTTGGTGGTGTTGGTTTGTGCAACACGACACGACGGCCATTCGCTCGCACAGGTGACAGCATTCAAAGATAACCCCGGTTACCTTGGTGTCCCTCTCGGCCAAAGCGGCAGTGGGAAGACATTCGATAGGTTTTGCCCTTGGTGATTCTGATTCTTCGGCTTCAGGATGGACGCCTGGCTGGTCGATCTTTATTGCTACACTTCTGGTAATATTTGCGCGTGTCTCATTTCCCCGCGAATCCGCGTTCACCCTCTCTTTTATTTAGCCCGGTAAGAACCAGTCACTTCCGTCGAACTGGTGATGTCGAGCCTGAGTTAGCTTTCACTTTCTACGGAGTGTGTCCCAGTAGGTCTCAACTCCCGCTATACCGACTATCCTGCCGGGGTACTGACAAACCAAGGCCCTACCAGCATCAAGCATGGCCGAGGACGTCCACGCTTTTTTCATTGGCATTGGCATTTATTCTATTACTCGCACTTACAGGCGTACACTTCGCTACCATCTCCGCGTAGAGCTCCCGTTTGAGCAACGTTAAACGATTCTCGTCCGTTTCGAATTCACGAAGAGAGCCCCACCAGTGATCCGGGACATGGAAAAAAAACTACCCCATTGACCCTGAGATCGTCAGACCCGTAAGATACGCATGGCCCAATTCGGCGTTTCCGACGTGCTGGGATGCTAGAGCGTTCAATGGGATGGAGGCATAGGTACAGGAGTCGTCCCAGATGAAGTGGTACGTTCGATATCACACTGAAGCCAGGCTAACCAGTGACGCATTTTATAGGGCATTTTCGATGATTTGACAACCTTCCGGGAGTTATCTGAGGGCCTTCTAAACAGCTCTCAATCGATGTAGAGCGTGCAATGGATAAGGAAGTACGCTTGCATACTACTTTCGGTCCTCAAAGATGTCGTGGTTTTACTCATTCGCTTGGTCTTCCACCAGGCTCTGTGTCTCCACGTCTAAGTCTTCATTCATCATCTTACTATCCATGGTCTTGCTCGTGTCAATGGATTTTTTAGGATAGGAAGGTGCGCCGCAATAACAACTCCGACTTGGACTCCATACTGGCTATCGTTCTGTTCTGACACCAACGATTGCCGTTGCGGATCGATGGTCAAAACGCTGATGTAGAGAATTGCTCAAGGATACCGAGGGCCCTCGAACCTCCTCTGAATTGATGTTTCAAATACAGTGAGAACACATAACATGATTGAGGGCTCAGCTGCGAGCGATGCAGTAGATATAGAGACATTACTACCGGCAGTGATCGGTATGGCACAGTGCAAGGATGTCAGGACCAAGAATGCGACACGAGGAATGCCAAGGATCCGAGCGCGCGTGAACTTGTGAGTTAAATCAGAATACATATCCTGTGGGACTGGCGATGAGACAAAATGGGCGAAATAGGTGATATCTAGGCTCGGATGTGAGCCTTGGAACTGTAGGGTATGCACGTGTATGCGATATCCATAATCGACTGAGTGCACGGTGTTCCTCATCTATCCTGAGCTCCTAAGAAGGCATGTTTGATTCTGAAGTGAGACGAGGTGGTACAAGATTGGTGAGGTTTAAGACTTGGCTCAGCACAGAAAGGAAAGTACATCCCAATGAGTACTATCATTTGCGTCCCTTGTATACCGGCAGGGCGCTTCGGGACACCAGGGTAATTATGCAACAACCACGGCAGTGAATTGTACTTGCCAGTCATTTCTTGTTCAATAGGCAACAGCAGAATCAGGAACCCGAGATGACCACGAGGATTGCGACTTTGTAGGTCCTTGTGGGTGTGCGGTATGAGTAGATCTTGAGCCACCATGTCATGTAGCAGACGGCGCAACACGACCGATGCTGAATTGGGTGGTAAATCTAAAGTGTTGTATATTGAGGTCACCGCTCTCGGACTCTTGGGGCTCGGGGCACCGGGCACACGGTGAGGGATCGTCCGTGTAATCTACCCCAGGGATACCAAAATAGATTATTCACTTGGTTAGTGACGTTTGTCATTGGTCAAAATTACCAGCTGAGGTTCATGAATTCGGAGTCCTTTGTGCATACTGGCGCAGGTTGTCGCAAAGGGAAAAAGTAGGTCCATTAGGAAATGTTTCGGCTCATTGTATAACGCAGAGCTCATCCTGTTCTGAGTACATCCAAATCTCCCACGAAACGTAGAGGGCAGAGTACTGTGCCCCAATCACGAGTTGTGGGACGACAGTCAAAGCTTCATCCATTGCGTCTCAGACGTCGGAGTCCTGACCGACCACTCCCTAATCCCTTCCCAACCACACTCTCACATTGAAAGCGTACCTTCCGGTACGAAGCGAAATGAAGCTATGACAGCGCGTACGGAGATCCTCGTGATATGAAACTCAACACAGGTCGAACGGGCTGATAAAGATGAATCTGACCGGCGTGCCCAGGAGCGACCAACAAGAGTGGCTAATAAGCCATGAATATTGTCCTACTTGAAGTTCTGAGGGTGGTTCGATCAGACAAACCGAGAAGTTGCGGTCAGGGAAAGTTTCACTTATCTCGCAGTCAAACGAAATTGGGTTCAAACTTGGGCACTATGTCAACGTTCTACTACTGAAAGCATCAAATAAGTTTAACAGGCCAGAGCTGGCCTTCTCGAGCTCTTGACGCGTACCCGGGCCGTGTACAGGGAAAGATCTATGCTCGGGCTTTAGGCAAAAGTTGAAATCCCGAGCGTTGTGTTGGAACAAGGGATCGACTATCGCCCCAAGAGATAACGGTCAGAGTCGTTCTGTATCGCTAGATCAGCAAGGCCGCCCTTTCAACTTGTAGGTCACATACCGTTTCAAAGAGTGCAACTACAAACGCATTAGGATCACGTATATACTTGCACGTAACGTGAAATATACTAACCTCCAGGAACACCGTCCATTCTTCGATTCATGTCGATGGGAGACATATCGAGAGCAGGTCAGTTCTCGCATTTCTCCTTCAATATGACTGCATGAACACCCCTTAATGCGAAGTTCCCCGAGGTATGAGGACGAGGCGACTGAGAAATCCATGTGGCCACACGTCGTCCTAAACAGTCGTAGAGCGAAGCTGAAGTGAAAAGTCGCGGATATACTTACACCAATGGCACGTACCCGGGGGCTGCGGTTTGGACCTGATGAGGTGGCAATTGCCAACCTTTTGTTCAGCTGCAACTCAACTACAAGTTCAGACCCGCTCCGAGATACACAGCACGGGATTTACTGTTCGTGATGTTTGAAAGGCACGACATACTTGTGTGGTTGGAGTGAAGCGGGAGAGGCGGGTAGACCGGCAGTGGGAGTTGAAGAGAGAAGCTGTTACTCGAAATTCTCTGCCTTGCAGCCGAGCTGAACAGCTCAAGCTTGGGATACAAAGGTAGAGGGGATTGGTCGAGATTGATTAAACGTTGCGAGGTTTATTGGGAGAGCGAAGGGTTCCACACCGCTGTGAATTGTTCACGGTTTCCGAGGGTAGAATGACGATGATACGGGTAGTTTCACAATGGATTCTAGAAGGCTCGATCGAGTCCACCAAACGGAGTCGTTCAGAGTTCTTCAAGCTTCATCAACGATCCAACACAACCTCCTTTTCCCCGACCCACATTCCTAGACACAGCTCTGAGTTCCTTCCTTCATCCACCGGACCACAAATTACGCTGTCGAGTTGATTAGAGCCGCTTTAGATAAGGTGAGATGTATGAATGAGTACCATTTCCACCTCAACACAGCGGAAAGGACGATACTCCAATCGTGAGGTCGTGGTTGAAATGGTTGTTAAATGTCCAAATTTGTGCAACGCCAGTTCTAAGAATTGAGATACGAAGGACGAATAGAGAGCCACAGTCTATGGATACGAGATTGATCATGAAAGTCGGCTCCAGGATCACGGTGACTCACCCGGGCCGCGCGTTCAAACTCTTTCCACGACCGCGATGACCATCGAACCACAACCTCTCTCACTCGTTCACGTTCGATTTCTAGCACTCCTCATGGCGTCCAAAACGGCTGAACACATACACAAGGATAAAGGAACGTTCTAGATATGCACTTGGTTTGGGCAAAAACAGTATGTTGTTCGTCAAATTCTGACAAGTGTCCTACCGTTCACAGTCAATCGATAAACCTCAGACGCGTTCAACCCGGCCAACTAGGGCAACGAATGAAGGGAAACGAGGGGCGAATTGGGAGTTACGCAGATACAGGAAGCTTGGATGGTACGTCGTCAATTCGCCATATCATCAAAATTTCTCTAAATACTTCCTGAGGGTTGTACGCATAGGCTCGAAGGCCATTTCTGTGGTTGCTACTATTCATCACCGTACCGCCAGCCCCTCGCCATGGTTTAGGTGCACAACAATCTGATTTCAATGGCCAGCAAACATCCCTCAAAGTCAACGTTTTCGACTCATCAAAACGGACGTTGAAACGTGCTCGGTCGCCGAGAAGGATTCCTTAAGGACCATCAGGTTTATGCCACACAGATTTCTCGTGCCTCCGAGAACATGGCAATCATGATGGTTCGAAGGACAACCCTTGGAAGGGAGGTATTGAACGGCAGTCTTCGCGAGGGTACGTTAGTTCCGCTTTCAGGATCGTCAAGTCTCACCATTCACAACAGATTTCATAGGCGCATTCATATTTTCGTGTCCTTACTGAAGCTACAAGAGGCTGGGTGTCGATGAGGAAGGTACGGATGCGATGTGTTTGTGCAACGAGGTATGTTTAAATCGTTTTCACCGGGATGGCATGGGCCTCACTGATCTTACCCGTTGGCTGTTGGAGAACAGATTCGTCGTTCTAAACCCTAGAATGCGCTTGTAGGGATATCTTAGCCACCAATAGAATCTGTCAAAGCACTGTCATTGCAGATTTTAGCTGGGCATGATCCACCGTGGATTTCGGATAACACGAGAGGGTGAGACGTTCAATTTTGATCGCTTTGACTGAAAGCTGATTGATCGTGTTCATAGGACTACGATACAGAGGATATTGTATGGGTTAGGGAGCACAGGGCCCAACTGTCGGTAGAGAATGCACTCTTGTATATCGTGTTGAATCTCGTAGACTCAGAACAAAAAGTCATGTATCAAATACCGTTGGATATCTAAGTTTTTCGGGCCATATCACGACACCGGTGACGGGGATAAATCTATTCTGATTCTGTCTAAACGCAACTGGAGACTAAGATGAGCATGGGTTGCGAGAGCTACACTTGCACGGAGCGAATACTAACCTTACCTTGCCTCAACTGATGTCTCCAATGTCGAGGTCGAGGGTCTGCGCGGTGGTGCTGGAGCGCTTGGATACTTCTAACGAGGGTGGGAGGATTAAGGATGACCAGAATATAGTTACATACAAGTTTGAAATCGGGCGAGAATTACAAGGGAAGTCAGGATGATACGGAAGTTTGAACTAGCATGCGACTACGGAGTAATCTAAGTCATCCACGCAGGCAACAGTCTCCGACACCAAGTCACCTGGAGATTGCGCATCAGAACCTCAGTGTGTACATGCGTGGATGAAATATAGGACATACACCATTTCTTGAGGAATCCGGGTTTGGCCCAGTGAGTCGATGGACCTTCCGTTTCTGTTGATAGTCTCGCCGTGGATTTGGGTTCTGCGTCATATTTCACAGCGGTCTCTGCAACTGAAGGGATAGACAGAGATGTTCGGTGGGTGCTGGAGGCCGTGGATTCTGATGATTTCTGAGCTGGTTGAGTCGTCATGGGATCTTCAGGTGCTGAGATGTGTGCCGCCAACCTCGAGGCTCCATCCTTGAGGGGAGGTTCTGACAACAAAATCAGAGGGGATCAGACAACGGCAAAGGGAGGAGAAGGATGAAACGAGCCTTGGTTCACTTGCGCAAATCGATTTGAGTCGCGCAGGGGGTGGAAGATGTTTTGTTCAACTCCGAGAGATCGAGCAAAATCAGTGGTGGAAGGGACAAACCCTCGGAGTAGCTGATATTGGCGTAGGGAGTTGTAGGCATCGTTCGACCAAGAACATGACTCGGAGAAATGAGGAATACTGAATGTTGTTGGAAGGCCAAAGTCTTCACAGAGGTTGGATGAGAGCGGAGACTGCCCGTCTTCATCAAAGGACCAGAAATGAACGCAAGAGGATCTGCCATAGTCCAAGTCGAAAGGAGGTGGTCGGACAAAGAGAAAGATCAGTTGTTGGGATTGTCGACGGGCTTCAGAGTATGGAAGGTCGCCATATAACACGGCACAAGGGAGGGCAAGATCTGAAAGATTTTAGTAGATGGAAGGGGAGTGGAAAACGAGGACACACGGTAGACACTCAAATCTTCTTCCATAGATATTCCACGCGCACCAAAAACACTCCAGGCTTGTGCCATCCACGCCCCCCTTGCATCCCGATTCCACTTCAACCAAAGAATGCCTCCACCAGCGAGCGTGAATCTACTTGAGGTGTTAGATGGAAGGAGTGGGTGATTTTTCAGAACCCACCTTGTCAGCCCATTTCCCAATACTTTTTGATCCGAAAGACTATTGGCAAGACTCGTCCAGGTGTTGTTTGTGACAGCGATGGGGGCGTTTGTCAACGTCGAAATCACCGTCGGCCGAAGGACTCGTTCAGGCACATCAGTCAAGACACCCGAAGAAGCGACTCCACTGACGACAACGTCATCAATGTGCTTCGACTTGAGCCCCGCCAAGAATCGCAACAGGGTGTCTTCTTGAATGAGCTCTGCGGTCAAGGGCAGTTCCTCACTTCGAAATTCCCTCACAGTAAGCTGGAGGGTTGGCCCCGGTAGACCACGGCAAAACACTCCCCTCGCCGGATCCAACCACAATTCTCCATCCCTGCAACGCAATTGCGACTGTAAACAGTTCATTCAAGTATATTCGGATATTGTACTGACTACTTACATGTATACTATTGAGGTACATACGGCCTACAACCCCTGCATTCACCTGTGCAGCCGGCACCAGCTCTGGAGGAAAAAGTCAGTGAAACTCGACCTTTGGCATCCAATCAGTACGCACCATTGTACATAAGTATTGATGGGGCCGCTGACAGGTTGTAGCCATAGACTTGAGGTCCGTTCAATGTCCTGAAGTGACTTGAGTATCCGTGCAATGGGAGGAAAGCTAAGACGTACAGCTCAGTTATCAACATAGCGAAATCATTTTCAAACGCCTGAAATGAGTTTAGTATTCATCGGCGAAAAATGGCGGTTCATTCTCATACCTGTTTTGCTTCCGGACCGCTGTATTCCACCAGCGTGAAGACCCTACCCGGTCTATCCACAATTTCGACTGCGTATGAAATTCGATCAGCTCGAGCTTGTCTCCTTGTTCGCCAACTCCATTTTTCCCCTTCTTCCCATAGGTAACGTCCGTTCTCCTTCAGCTTGTAGATTGCGCCACGCTTCACATAGTAGTACTGGGGAATGATAAGATGTCGATCCTCGTATCCAGCTTTAGCCGCTTACCTCGTCCAACACTGTGAGCTCCTTCCTCTCCGCTTGTACGAGTGTTGTGTAATTGATCTGATCTCCATTAATGTGATTGAAGTTTCCGCCCGTGATCTGAGTATTTTGCGCGTTTGGAAAGAACTGGGAAGACATTGAGATGATGAATAGGGAATATGTTGAGTACGAGGATAGAGGGTGGAGAATGTGGTGGTAGGAAAACAACCTAGATGAAGGCCCGCCAGCAGTCCACACCCAGGCTGCGGTCAAAACATGCGATGTACACGCTGTTTGTTCGACAGCAATTCCTCTTTTAGACCTTCGCCGTACTACGCCCACACAGCCCAGCCCAACGCTGTTGCTATCGATATGAACGATCCCTGTCACAAACATGATTGGGTCTCGATAAGGTCACCCACCGCTGCGATCAATGCCCTCTCGAGTCTTCTAATTACCCCCAGTTTCCCAGATCCAATCTGTTACGCAGTCCTCGACCGTGGTGGTTTCGGTATCTCGTTGGGTTGCTGATTTGTATGAAACGACCTTGAGTAAAATGCAGAACGGGTGCCCAGGGAGTTGTATCTTGTGCGTATCGAGCCTCAGAGTGGGTGTCATGAAACAAGGAGGATGAATCGGGATCGGCCCGGCACTGATTTCAGGAATTTCGTATAAAGCGCCCATGAGCGCCCAAGCCTCGGTTGTGCTTAAACCACCACGAGCAACCACGACATATTTTCCTCTCTTCCCTCGTAAGCCATTCGCTATTATAACTGCCACGGACAGTATTTTGTTTTTTCGATAATCAAGCCGTGTATGAGATATTGAGCCGTCAGGTGCGTAATCAGTTCACCTCGCAGGCTTATGCGAGGCTCAATTTTTGCCTCATTAACGACGACTACCTTGGCTTCATCCTCCTGATTCAAGGACCCTTCAGGATACATCCTCAGATACCTTGGACACCTATAGGAGCCTTTAAGCAACCCTAATGCTTGTCATTTTCCCCTCGCCATAATTGACCCAACCGAATGAACTAAAGAGACATTCGAATAGGTTGTTTCATATTGGGTGTTCCATGTTGTATGTGTTAAGGATCAAGCGTTCGACTCTAGACTCCCGCTCGATCATTTCTACCCACTATCGAAGACCATTCATCAGAAGCCAGACGTTCATAGTCGAAGCTCCTGAAATCTTGTCCTCTATAGGTTCGAAGGCAATACCCATCCCAATATTCACATCCTTCATTAACTATCCCTCAAGATTGACCGAAAGCTCCTTTAACCCTTGCACACCGTACCTTCTCAGAATGTGAGTCTGACCTTTCAACCTCCGCGTGATTACTCTTGCCTGACGAGGCTCCGAAGTTCCGTCGAGCCTCGAAATCCCACGTTTGGAACTCGGATCGAGTACTATAACCTCACCTCATACCCCAGTCTTCCCGTTCGAAATCACTCCGAGATTCGGAGCTCAAGGCGGGCTTCAGACGGGCGGCATTGAGTTGGACCCTGGGACGAGCAGACTCCTCAGGTAAGTCCCGCTCGTTGATCCCCGTTCAACTTTTTGTTCATACTAATCGTGGTGCACTATCAGTCAGATACGATGCGGTCGGAAGTGAGCAGTACTCGCTCCAAATTTGTCGTTCGAGCTTTCAGATTGCAGCCAAGTATCTGACTGTAGATGACGCCGTGGAGGTTGAACTTTAGCCTCCAAGTTCCGGCGTCGTCCCGGAGAACTGATATTGTTGTACTGGTTGCCAGTGAGAGGAACTTTTTGTCCTGGGTAGGTCTCGTACAGTCGCTCGTCACCTCCAATCTTCCGCTGAATCTCCGATTTACAAAGACAGGCTCAATCTTTTTTCGGCTCCCTCCCAGTCCAGCCTTCCCTCGATGTCTCGAAAGGATTACAGGTTGATATACCCGATATGTGGTACTGAGAGAGAAGATCAGGTTTTGGTTTGCTCGATGATGGGGAATAGGCCGGTTAAGGTACGTCTGCGCTGGCTTTGCCTTACACCGAAGATACTTACCGTTGAGCATTTCTGAGCAGTTTCGTCATCCAGCAAACTGCTGAACGTGAATGTTCAATCCGTCGTGGTTATGAACCCTACATCAACCCACAAGTCCAACTAGGACACCGTCAAAACCTCAAGGGTTTTGCACACTCTTTCCCTTCGCCCTTGGAACTTCACGGCCGGTGCGCTTGGAAGCGCCAAACTTCGCAGATTTATCTGAAGTCAAAGTTGAGCTGGACCTCCAACGAAGGTCTCCTTCCACCCTGGTTACAGCTTGCTACTCCAACCGATCGACTCACGGGCTGCAATACTCAGTTTACGAACGGTGACCTGGGCGTTCACAGGTCTGGGCGAGGGCCCGTGCCGCACGAGTTTTACTGGGATTACTATGTATACTATTGTCCCAAAGACTGGTGTGCTTTTCCAGAGTCTAGACGCTGACCTTTGCCAACGTCGCTGTTCTCAGTGTCGAGAAAACAGAGACAAGGAATTGTTGAAACCGCCGGGGAGAACAAGAGAGTTTGAGTGGGTGAGGGTCTACGCGTTTACGTGCTGTCCCGGTGGTACTTCCTTCAATGCTCGAGAGAGTACGGAATTAACTTTTGCGCACCTTACAGAGGATCTTAATCTCCTCTAGCTCAACTAAACCAAACCTCAATATCAATCACTCCTCACAGTTATCATTCTAACGACGAAATTCAATCGAGTCCTGGGCTCCGTGACTGTTTACTCACCATTCAGTTCCAACACCACATTCGAGTGACCCGGAGCCATAGACACGCTTTGATTGGATGTAATCCAGTTGGACGCTGACACAGGACACTGGCAAGCCATTCGTGTCGCTTTTTATCGATCTCGCTTTCATATCGATTGTAAGCTTCTCTAGGCGTTGGGCCTCGAAGGATGGAATTGCAAGTCTTGTGCCCTTAATTTAATTTTGCGTCGAGTGATTTGGGCGTATTGCCGTTCGCTGACTATGGGTACTTGCGAGGAATCATTTTGACCCTCATGTACTGCACCGTCAAGAGGAATAGAGATCTTTGACGTGCACCCAGTGATAGGTGCTCGAGAGATTTGGACTTGTATATGGGGGTACATTCTATAGGCGTGGTCTTCGTCACAAACCGGAGGCTTATCCAAGACGTTGTTTACTCGATGTACGAATCGACACCACAGGCTCTTACATTGTTAGCCCGTCACATCGAGAAAGCCACCTCACAACTAATAGACCAAAACCGCCGAATTGGATGAACCGAAGGGACTGTTTTAATATTTTCTAAGGCTGCCAAGGAAGTATATTTACTCGCTTTTGTTTCGATTCTGGCCCTTCTTCCCGAAAATAGCTCCAAAGGGTCGTGTTGGACGATCACTCAGAGCAATGCCAACAGAACATTGCTCTCTTCATATCGAGCAGCCCGAGGGTAGCCAAATGACTCGAAGTATTGTAGTGTAATGCATAGATACTAGCCATGGTTGTTTTGGCCCAAGCTTTTTTAGGCCTCCCTTATGTGGCTACAACGATCAAGCATGCAAAACTATATCCTCACTCGCGGGAGCGTAGTCACAGAACACTCCGAGCGAATATCCACTGCCTTTCATCGTGGCAAAATTCGGGTCGATGACTCGCCTCCCGACATCGAGCCTCTGCATCCCCGCTAGGGGTTTTGTCACGCTCAGTCCCGAGACAGGGCGCCTCACGACTCGATTGTGACTTCGACATTTCTGTGCTGTATACTTCGACTTTTGCTGAAGCTAACGATGGACATGGGGAGGATCCGAGCAAGCGGAGACTTATGAGATTGAATTAGGATAAACACTAGAATAAACACTTTAATAGTGGGACTGGCGACGAGACGAACTGGGCGAAATAGGTGATATCCAGGCTCGGACGTGAACGTTCGAACGGTAGAGCACGTGTATGCGATATTCATGTCGACTGAGTGTGTACGATGTTCCAAATCTCTGGTTTAAGAGCTGGTAAGCAGGCATATGTGATTCTGGAGTGAGACGAGGCGGTAAGACATCTGGCGAGATTTAGAACTCAGTTCGGTACTGGAAGAAAAGGTACGTCACAATGAGTATTAACATTCGCATCTCTCCGATGTCGGGGTACCGACCGACCACTCCCCAATCCTCTCCACTACAACCGCGCTCTCATATCGAAAGTATACCTTCCGATATACGAAGCCAATGCAGCTGTGACAGCGCGTATGAAGATCATAGTGATACAAAACTCAGCCCAGGTCGAACAATGAGATTAAGATGAACTTACTGACATGTCCAAGAACCAACAATGAAAGTGGGCGGTGAGTCCTTACGGTCGTCCTCCTTGTAGTTACGCTAGTTCCGAGGATGGTTCAATCAGACAGACCAAGGAATTATAGATAGGGAAGGTTTCACCTCCCTCACGATACAACGGAATTGCTATGGTTCTCGACTTGAGCAATTCATATTGACGTTCCGCTAACTATAAAACCAAAAGACCTGACCTATTCGAGCCTCTTGACACGAGTTCGGGCCGTGTATGGAGTGGAAATCGTACTTGGCGAGGTAACGATTGAGGTGCCGAGCCTCAGTGTGTTGGGATTGATACCCAATGGATCGAATCGTGTCCCGAGAGACAATGGTCAAGGAAGTGCTATACCAGATCAATCTGAGAGCGTGGCTCTTGAGTCAAACTTGCATCAGAATTGTCTACTTGCCTGTAGTGTGAGATATACTCACCTCATCCTGCATTTCTCGGATTCGCATTGTACAAGACCTATCAATGGTGAGTCGGTTTGCGCTCCTTTCCCTTAATACCTTGTGGGTTTCAATGAAGAAGCAACTCGGAAATTGTCGTGGCCATAGGGTAACCTGAACGGTCGTAGATGCAAGACGACAAGAGTGAATTGGCGAGCTGACGGCGAACATGACCCGACGATACAATTTTGGATGGGACTGCAGCAACCACCAGCCTTGTCTCCGCACGAATCTCAGCTCCGAGTTCACGCTCGTTCCTCGTATGACAACTGCTCCGACCGCAGTGCTCGAAAGCTTCGAGATAGGTCGTGTGTGGTCGAAGTGAAGCGGGGGATACAAGTACAAGGGTGTAATAACTCGAGGAGAAAAACTTTCAATCGAAATTTCTGGCTTGAAGACGCAAAATTAGGATCCAAATGAGGTAAAAGGGAGTAGACGATTGCGGTTGAAACTTGCGAAGATCATCAGGAATGAGAAAAGACTTTACACCGCCGCTGTGAGCACTTTGCGGCTTTCAAGAGTAGAACGATGATGGTACGGGTGACTTAAAATCGGTTTCTGGTGAGCTCGAGTCCACCAAACGGTGCCGTTCTTCGTCAATGATCCAACCTAACCTCCTTTCCCCCGGCCCAAAGTTGGGAGCACAGCTCTGAGCTCTCTCCTAGATCCGCCATATAGCAATCACAACGCTGTAGAGATGGTTAGAGCGGCTTCGAGTGGGCTCAATTGCACGAACGGGTACCATTTCGGTCTCAACACGGCGGAAAGGACGATGACTCGAGCTTAGAGCTATTGTTGGATTCCGACTTCATGCAATACTCAGTGCCAAGAGTTGATGTACCGAGGTATGGGGAGCGAAGAGAGAGAGACGAACTCTGGGTATGAGAATGGAGTTTGAGTTAGGAAGAAGGTCGGCACCAGAGTCACGGTGAGTCTCACCCACCATAATTTTCCCGGGCCGCGCGTCCAAACTCTTTCCATGACCGCCATGACATCCCTCTAACTCATTCTCATTTCGATCCTAGGACTTTTAATGACACCCAAGACGGCTGAAAACGTATACAAGGACCAATAACGCTCTAGATATGCACCTGGTTGGGGGCGCAAATAGTACGCCATTCGTCGAATTTTGAAGAGTCTTCTCTACCATTCCCAGTTTATTCGTATACCGCAAAGGCGTACAGCTCGCTCGAGAAACGAGGGCAACGAATGGATGGAAATGACAGGTGGATTGGGAGATACGCGGACACAGGATCCTTGCAAGGTATGTCGTCAATTCGTCGTATCATTAAAAAAAAAACTCTAATCCATCCTGAAGGTTGTACGCATAATCTCCAGGGCCATTTCTCTGGTACTACTATTAACGCCAGCCTCTCGCCGTGGTTTAGGTGCACAACAACCTCATTTTCGTCAGCGTCAAACATCCTTCAAAGTCAACGTCTTTGACCTGTCAAAATGGATGTTGTTATTAGGTCTATGCCCCACAGATTACCTGTGCCTCCGAGAACCCGGCAATCAAGATGGTTCGAAAGAAAAACCTTGAAAGGTGGGTGTGAAATGGAGGTAGAGAATGGCAACATTCGCGAGGGTACGTTCATTTCACGTTCAGAATCGTCGAGTGTCGCCATTAAAAACACGTTCCATAGGCACATTCATATTTGCGCCCCCTTACTGAAGTTATGAGATGCTGGGTATCGACGAGGAAGGTACGGAAGCGATGTCTTTGTACAATGAGGTATGTCTACATCGTTTTCGTCGGGATGGCATGGCCTCGCTGACCTTACTCATCGGCTGTCGGACACCAGATTTGTTGGTCCGAGCTTGGGAACGCGGTTGTAGGAATAATTTAGTCGCCAGTTGGATCTGGCAAAGCACTTTAATCACGATCCATCGTGGATGTGGGATACCACAGGGTGAGACGTTCGATGTCATTGATTTGACCGAAAATTGATTAATAGCATTCGTAGAACAAGGGTACAAAGGATATTGTATGTGATGTATAGCACAGGGCCTGGCTGTCGGTATAGAATACATTCTTTAACGTTGTGTTGTATCCTGCATGTTCGTATGGAGAAATTGTATATTAAATACCGTATGATACCCAAAATCTGCCTGCATCACGACATTGGTGGCCGTGATACCTTCTGCAGAACGACAAATGCGCGACACTTCGAAGATGGATCCAGTCCGATTCCATATAGATCCAAATAGACTAAGGATGAACATAAGTTTCGAGAGTTGCAGGTGTATCGAGCGGAGGCTGACGTTACCTTCAAATGTAACTTCAGTCAATATCCTCAATGTCGAGGTCGCGAGTCTGCGCGGGGGTATCGGAGCTCCCCGATATTCCTGACGAGGGAGGCAAGAATATGGGTGACCAGAAGCTGGATCGGTGAGCGTTGTAGGTTGTAGCTTCCAAAGGTTTTTGAATTGGGTGAGCCGCAATGGGACCTTCAGGTGCTGAGAGGTGTGCCGCCAACATCGAGGCTCCATCCTCCAGGGGAAGCTCTGCAAACAAAATCGAAGGAGATCAGACAACGGCAAAGAAAGTAGATGGCTGGAACGAGCCTTGATTGACCTGTGCAAACCGATCCGAGTCGCTCAGAGGTTGAAAGATGTTTTCGTCAAATCCAAGAGATCGAGCGAAATCGGCGGTGGACGGGTCAAACCCTCGGAGAAGCTGATATTGGCGTAGAGAGTCGTAGGCATCGTTCGACCAAGAGAATGATCGGGAAAATTGAGAGATACTGAATGTCGTTGGAAGGCCAAAGTCTTGGCAGAGGTTGCATGGGAGCGGAGAGTGGCCGTCTTCATCAAAGGACCAGAAGTGATTGGAAGAGGTTCTGCCATATTCCAAGTCAAAGGGAGGTGGTTGGATAAAGAGAAAGACAGGTTGTCGGGATTGTCGACGGGCTTCAGAGTATGAAAGGATGCTCCCCACTGAGGCGCGAGGGAAGAGAAGGTCTGAAAGATGTTAGTAGATGGAAGGGGAGTGGAAAACGAGGACACACAGTAGACACTCAAATCGTCTTCCATAGATATTCCACGCGCACCAAAAACACTCCAGGCTTGCAACATCCACGCCTCCCTTGCAAACCAATTCCACCCCAACCGAAGAAGGCGTCCACCATTGAGCGTAAATCTACTCGAGATGTTAGATGGAAGGAGTGGGTGATTTTGTGAAACCCACCTTGTCATCCCATCTGCCAGCAATTTTTGATCTGAAAGAGTACCGTGAAAACTTGTCCAGGTGTTGTTTGCGACCACGATGGGGGCGTTGGTCAACCTCGAAATCACCTTCGGCCGAAGAACTCGTCCAGGCACATCAGTCGAGGCACCCGAAAAAGCGACTCCACGGACGGCAACGTCATCAACGTGCTTCGACTTGAGGCCCGCCAAGAAGCGCAACAAAACGTCTTCTTGAACGAGTTCCGCGGTCAAACCCAGTGAAAACCACACCTGTACAATCTGAGGATATCTGGGGTCTTCTGGCAATTTCTGTATCAATCTGCATGCTGGTTCCTAGAAGGTGGAGTCGAGGAGATGGTTGGGAATTGGGAGGAGCTCGGAACTAGTTTTCCGAGATTCCTTCGCGTCACTTACACAATTTTCTGCACGTACTTTATGACGACTTCGAAGTTTTTTCATGGTAGCTCGACAAAGTTGTTGCATAAGAACACATCGAGTAAGTATCTCAGAACTCAACCGAGATACTTATTCAAAATTGAACGGGATTGAGACGCGTGCCCTTTGCCCTACCCTAAACTGGTCCGTGCGTAGGTTCCGCCCGTCACTTATACTCGAAGACACTTGACATCGACCACGCCGCTCTTTCTTCCCTCCCCCCATCTTCTCTGCCATTCATCACAACGTCCTGTACTACTGTGATCTCCCCGCTCATCAACTCAGGTTTGTGAATAATACGGAAAGCTTTGGTATTCTGGTGAGCCTCAGACCATTTTACGTTCATCAACATCTCTTGCTTATTCTGTATTATCTCGGTCAGATAAATATAGGTCGGGGTCTTCTAAGTTTTGGAGCGTGTTTCATAGCGTGTTCAGGTATGTTGATCGTTCGACATTCATTCATCCATTACTTGTTGCTCACTGTCTCCTATTCTCCGTCCAGCTGTCCCCAAAGCATTGGTCACAAGATCGGCTGATAAACGTTGCATGAAGCTGGGTGGGAGGGAAGGTAGGCGGGATATGGCATATGCTGAGATGGCACGGGTCGAATTGGATGGAAGAAGGTCGTCAGGTCAAGAGGTTCGTAAGTCGTTGTGGAGCTTGTCGTCAGCTTTCTCGCGTCTTTAAGGTTTTAAGTCTGTAGTCTTTCTTCGGCCTTCCGTGTACACGTCTATGAGAATAGGGGATAATGACAAATGATTCAATCATAAATAACCCGAAGGAACCAGCCAGCGAGAACCCATAGTAGCGACAGAAAATGTCGAATACATGCAGATATATCCGGATATACACAGAATTCAGCACGAGGAGTGGAGCTCAGGTGCAGATATAATCTGTAAAATGGTGCAAACTCTGTAGATATCCGACACTGTCTGCACACGCGGATTCCCTCTGGAAACCGCAGATATTCCCAGACCGGCACAGATGCGGTTTTCACTGGGGGTCAAAGGCAGCTGATTTTCAAACCTCCAACTACTGAGCCTGGGGTTTGGCCCTGGCGGACCACGACAAAACACTCCCTTCCCCAGATCCAACCACAATTCTTCGGTCTCGCAACCCAATTGAAACTGTCACGGGTTTATTCAACTGTATCCGAATATTATACTGACTACTTACTTGTAAATTATAGAGATAAATCCGACCTACAATCCCTGCATTCACCTGCGCAGCCGGCACCAGCTCTGAAGGGACAAGTCAGCGAAACTCGACCTTTGGCATCCAATCAGTACGCACCATTGTACATTAGCATTGATGGGGCCGCTGACAGGTTGTAGCCGTAGACTTGTGGTCCGTTCAATGTCCTGAGGCGACTTGAGCATCCATGCGATGGGAGGAGAGCTTAGACGTACAGTCCACTTATCAACATAGCGAAATCTTTTTCAAATGCCTGGAATAAATTGAGCATTCATCGGTTAAAATGGCGATCGATTCTCGTACCTTTCTTGCCTCCGGACCGCTGTATTCCACCAGCGTGAAGACCCTCCCCGGTCTGTCCACAATTTCGACTGCGTATGAAATTCTATCAGCTCGAGCTCGTGTTCTTGTTCGCCAACTCCATTTTTCCCCTTCTTCCCATAGGTAACGTCCGTTCTCCTTCAGCTTGTAGATTGCGCCACGCTTCACATAGTAGTACTGGGGAATGATAAGATGTCGATCCTCATATCCAGCTTTAGCCGCTTACCTCGTCCAAGACTGTGAGCTCCTTCCTCTCCGCTTGTACAAGTGTCGTGTAATTGATCTGATCTCCGTGAACATGATTGAAGTTTCCGCCTGTGATCTGAGTATTTTGTGCATCTTGAAAGAAGTGAGAAGACATTGAGATGATGAGCAGGGAATATGTTGAGTACGAGGATAGAGGGTGGAGAATGTGGTGGTAGGGAAACAACCTAGATGAAGCCCCACAAGCAGTTCACGCCCAGGCTGCGGTCAAAACATGCGATGTACACGCTGTTTGTTCGACAACAATTCCTCTTTTAGACCTTCGCCGTACTACGCCCACACAGCCCGGCCCAACGCTATTGCTATCGATATGAACGATCCCTGTCACAAACACGATTGGGTCTCGATAAGGTCACTCACCGCTGCGATCAATGCCCTCTCGAGTCTCCTAGTTACCCCCAGTTTCCCAGATCCAATCTCCTCGACCGTAGTGACTTCGGTATCTCGCCGGGTTGCTGATTTGTATGAGAACGACCTTGAGTAGAATGCAGAACGAGTGCTCAGGGAGTTGTATCTTGTGCGTATCGAGCCTCGGAGAGGTGGGTGTCTTGAAACAAGGAGGATGGATCGGGATCGGCCCGGAGAAAGAAAGAATTTTCCTAATTAAGCGCTCACATGCACACCTCGACTTGGACCATCACCACCACTGGCAATTTTGTGGCATCAACCGCCCTCTCCAACATAATATCGTTGTTTAGGAGCTATTGAATCGGCTTGTGAGTCTTGAGTCGAGCGATGCATCTGTTGTATCGTTTCTAGGCTTATTCGAGGCTCATGATCCCAAAAGTTGCCGTTTTACAGCAGCAGAGACCTCGACAAAATCATCGCCATTATCCGTGAGGCGTTCAATAGCACCTTTGGTCCTTAGGTCGATGCAGGCATGCGGACTCCTGTGACAGAATTTGTAGTATGTCTGCCTTACTTTCGCCGCATAAAGGGACTAACCGACGACTATTCTGTTCTCCATTGCTACTTTTGAAACATTCAGGAGTTCAACTCAGCTCGTCACCTCTCCGAATTTTGAGCTTCAATATATGTATTGGTGACCAAGATTCTTCCTTCGCCATGATCCCCGTCGTTGAAAGAACATTCATACAAGATAATCCATACTGAGTATCTTGCCACTGTCTGCACTCGGCATCCGACATTCAACTCTCCCCTATGCCTCAAGTGTCAGATTCCGTCAATACCCGCCCGAAGTATTGTTCCCTGGATCTGGTGGCACATCTCCTGTCTATGTTCGCGCCCTCCGTCGACAATCTCTCAAAACTGACCAGACGTCTTGGATTATTTCTCGCAGTAACGGCGCTGCCTGGTGGGTCCCTGCCGCTACACCAAGCCTTGAAACGCGGTTTATGAGAGCTACCGCTTGAATCAACGGAACCTAACCCTCCAAGGTCTTGCCTCCGAAGCTACCTTAGGAATCAGAGTCAAAGAGCGGGCCAGTTGGATGGAATATGGCTAGGGTTTGGTATCCCTCTGGTAAGTCTATCTCGCTAGTTCTCGTGTACGTCTCTTTGATCATCTCGGTGTTTTCCCAGTTATGAACGCAATGAAAATGAGAAGGGCTACAGTATGGACCAACATTCGATCCCTACCTGGGACTCAAACCGGGACTCAAACGTTGGGGTTTTTGCTAGTTAGCTGTGGACATCGGGTGAGGAGGTGTTCTTGTCTTCGAGTTATGACATCTTCGCAGACGACCGGTATCTTGAGCCCGGTCGGGCAGAGCTACGTATTTTGGTATGTATTCCTCATTCGCTCTTCGTTCTACAGCCTCGATCTTTTCACCGATTCGACAGTAAACCCAAGTCTTTCCTCGGTACTTTCAGCTACCACGAAGGTTCTCTCGATGCCGTCAAGCCTTCAGGATCACTCCATTCTCCCAACCTTCTTGCAGATTCGACTCCGTGGCGTGGCGTACTTGTGTAATGCCGTCGAATAAGGACAATGCCAATCTTGGCTCTCGAGGCCGGTAGGATCGGTATCACCGATTCGAGGCCACAAATTCTTCCACGTACCACCAGAACATACTACGAGGCTTGATAATCCATCAAGTCGAATTAGATGAAGGAACACTACAGAAGAAGTCACTTACAACCACTGATACTGAAATTGAGCGTTCTCTGAATCAGTACGACTTGCATTTCGCTGGACTGACTCATTTTGATCGTCTTGCATACTCACCTATTCTTCAGTCGTTCGTTCCTTCTCCGAGATGTCCTGAAGCAGCTCTAGCGGCTATCCTAGTTTAAGATTCACCTTGGTATGTCCGCAAGGCATGTTCTCTGTGGACCCCGATGCTTTGCGCAGAACTAACCTTCGTTTCATCGGACTGTAGTAACCTTCAAGTCTTGATGAAAACCTTCGTCCAATACCGAACTCTCCGTCACCTCCTATCTCCAAAGTTCATCGGGAGCTTCCCTCACGATGTCCTGTTCTGGGCTTGTCTGGAGCAGGAGTTCTTGGGCATCCGATATATTGTTTTGGGCTTGCACAGAGATGTCGTGTACACCTCAGTCGTCGCACTCCTCGGACTCTTACCTCCATAACCACCTCGGAAATCGGCACGGATGCTCAACAGGATGCCTTCGGTAAGCCAAGTTCGTCAGCCCTCGTTCTGTATAACCTGAATCCCCCTGATCCCGGTTCTTTCTTTGGTCTTTCAGACAATTCCGGATCCGTATGATACTCGAAGTATCACGAGGTCTGCCAAAACTCGCTATGAGCTCTCAAAACAAAATAAAAACTGCCGTATGGATACCAAAGAGAGTTGGAATTCGTGCACGAGCGAGATGGTCTGAGGTCTCAAATTACGAACATCTAATTTGTTCTCACCGTCCTGATTCGGGGTACAGTTGTCAATTAGAGGTTCAGCTTGTACCTGTCTACGGAATATGTACTCAGCTAGTTCTGCACGAAAAGGCCGGTCTAAGGAAGACATTCTCAGTGGCTACCTGGTATGATGGTATGTCCGTATGTCCAGTCACTCGTTCTCGCACAGTCTATTTTGATTCACCGCGTTCGTTGGCGGTTGCCACCACCTTCTCATTCCCCCAGTTGGCATACAGGTGTCCCATCAATTATACCCTCACCGTTTCTTTGTCATCACGGTAGCAG